>JARPMJ010005986.1:0-57107 GCA_033366665.1 Phoxinus dragarum
TATATCATTTATTGATGTACATGCATTGTTCTGAAGTGGATAACATTTATTAATGACTTACAGTCAGGTGACTCCAGTGAGTTATGTTAAATCCTGTCACTCATCAGCACACACTTGTGTGGATCTAGTGATAATGTGAACCTCAGAACCGGCTTTACCTTCAACTGATGCTCCACATCATGTGCACAAAGTCCATGTGTGTGTCAGAGAAGACAGCTGTCTATACCCTCACCAGTCAACATTTACACTGCAGTACACACTACAAAGTGTTCAACACCTGTCATAGATGATGTGTGAACGCATTAATAAATAATTTACAAAGCTTTGTTTCTGCATACCCTAATCTAAAGTGTAAAACTAACATCACACAGAAACATGTTCTGTTCATGTTTTGAAATTTATTAGCTCATCATTAACTAATAATTTATAAATGACTTATAAGTGAATTAACAAAACATTCATAAAATGTTACCACTTATGAATAAATTATGAATCTATATTCATGTTTTTTAAATGATTAGTTCATAATTAACTAATTATTTATAAATAACTTATAACTGAATTAACAAAACATTCATAAAAGGTTAGCATATTACTTATTAATAAGTTATGAATTTAATCATGTTTTGTAAATGATAACTAATAACTTATACTGTAAGTGACTTATAACTGATCGTTATTATAAATTGTTACCCTTTATCAAATAAATAAGTGCAGTCATGAACTTAATGTTTACAACATGTTTCTTATGATTTATACTTTTAAAAATTCACAAGAGACAAGCCTTACCTCAGAGCAGTGCAGTCAAAGAAAAGCAGAAGTTCATGAAGATGTCTTCCTTTCTGCAAGATCTCTTAAACACGTAGTGACGTGATGTACTCTTGACGATTTCCCAGCAGCACTACCGGACCAAATATTACAATTACAAATACAATAATAATGTGTATAGGGTCATATCAAACAAGGAAAGGCAATGCATGAATGTTTGTTTGATATTATTGATAAATGTTTGCATTTGCAAACTCATTCATTCCTTTCTTGTGTACTTTTTGCTAACTTTTTTCAGTGCTCAGCTTCTATGCTCAACGTGACTGGTGCAAAAGACTGCAACACTTAAACCCACAAATTCACACCATTTTTAGACTGAATGCTGGCTTATGAGATATGGATGTTGTGAGAAACTAATAAAAAAAAAAACTGAAACCCAAAGTTTCTAAAAGCGTCTCATTCTGCTAGTTGGTTTAGTGATGTGATGTCATATCAGCCTGGTCCCATTGTTAATACGTAGGTATTAATACGTAATTTTCAAAAATAGAAACGTACTTATTTGTACGTTTGGATAGATGCTGAAACGTATACTATTGACGTATCTGCAACATTTAAACATAACTACAATTTTACAGCTACAAAACGTTAATTATTTACGAATATTTCATATCATAAAGATATCTGTATAGTTTCAATTTTATAGATAAATTTAAGATCCCTTAACCTTACTCCCAAACCTAAACATACCCATTTTATAAACATGATAAAACGTCTCAGGTTACGACTGTAACCCTAGTTCCCTGAGTAGGGAACGAGACGATGCGTCAATGACGCTTTGGGAACGCTTCTGCGTGATTGCGTCTGAAGCACTTATGTCAACTAGTCCAATGGCGAGAGTGGGCGTCACGGGCGGGTGACGTGACGACCAGGAAAGGATAAAGGACATCCGGTTTAGAACCGCGCTAGCTTCGAAAGGGCCAAAGCAAATCGATCACAGGGATGTAGGAAGTATGGCAAAGTGACGTTTCGTCTCGTTCCCTACTCAGGGAACTAGGGTTACAGTCGTAACATGAGACGTTCCCTTTCGAGGGGTGACTGGTTTTCGAGTCAATGACGCTTTGGGAACGAGAATACCAAACACGCCATACGAAACAGAACTTGTCTGTGTGAATACTGCACAACTAAGACAAGAGCATTTGAAAACCTGGGGAAGCGCCCAGGTAGAAGTAGCAAAACCTTACGAATGTGAGTGGAGAGGACCAGCCTGCCGCTAGTGTTAATTTCGTCAGACGAGACGAGACGAAATATGTTCGTCAACAACCTTTTTTTCCATGACTAAGACGAGACGATGACGAGACTGCACTACTGTTCAAAAACGCTGACTAAGACTAAATTAACATGCATTATTGTTGACGAAAAAAGTTTTGCATAAAATAAAAACTAAGATAAAATCTCTCTTTTCTCTATTTTCGTCTACAATCGTCTCTGCTTTTCATCAGCTGTACGCCTTTAAAATATTCCGATGAGTTCGCGCTGTTGCTCAAGTAACATTACGAAGCTATGGTGTTTCTTTTGGCACATACATTATGCAGGTTACGATTGTATTGCTTCCACTAAAGAAAATAATGCGCTCCGTCTCTACGGTTAGAACCGCACACCCACAATGCTCGGTCCAGGAACTGCACAAAAGATGCAGTTCCGCATCTAACAGAAGCATTGCGCCGAGCGTGTCGTCCATCCCACTCCAGAAATTATACTTGAGTGTTTCCTCACTCAAATTTGTCTTATGATAAAACTCTCGGTAAGCCCCCACGTACTCATCAAGCGACCGTCCATTCTGGTAGAATCCGTCTTCCATCATCATACCTCTTGCTTTACGGTCGGTTGTTCCCGGGTACTAACTGCTAGATCCTGGTGTGGTCAGTTATTCTGTCATGAATTGCGTGGAAGCAATGGCGGTAGTCGGATCTAAATGCAGCAGTAGACTTTAATAAACACGGACTTGGGTAAACTTAGAACAGAACAGATACTCATGGAACGTACAAACATTCAATAACTGACAACAAACAAAAGAGCACACAGGATTTAAATACACAGAGGGGATCGGGGAACGAGACACAGCTGGGGCAAATGAGAACGAGCGGAACCATACAAACTAACAGGACAACACACCTGAAGCAAGGGACCTAATAATTAACATGACTAGGGATAACAGAATACAATTAACAAGGCATTGAAACAAGGTACAAACTGAATGAAAAAAACAAAGACAGTGAAACCACAAACATGACATAAACAACACCGTTACAATGAGTAGGCTAATCTTTAACCTATTTTTTTTGTATCTGTATCTCTGCTATTTGTTTTAATGTTACTATAAAAATGTTGATCATGTGATTTACATGATCTACACAAACATTGATACTGTAAATTATCGTAATTCTTTCTTCATGGTAAATTCGCTGTAACAAAGAGTCTTGAGTGAATCATTGCTTATCTTGCAAGAAATGTTCCCGACCCTGCTTGTGGCATAAGGTGGTACTTTAAATGCATAAGGTTAGACTGGTAATGAATGACCATTGAATTCATGAAGACATGAATCAAGAATAAAATGAGGAAGAGACAGAAAAGTCATTTGTGGAACATCATATTTGGTCTTTGCATACCTTTTTAAAAGTGTCGCCAGAAGAAATAGCAACAGTAAAGCTAAAAGTCCTCCAAAAACGGCCGACGATCAAAGGCACAGATAATTCTAATGGGTGGCAGATAAAAACAGAAATAAACAGATGTTGCTGTTCAGTAGATTATACACAAAGTCATAAAACCAAAACCTTTGATTAGAATTAGCATGTCAAATTTATAAATCAAGCTCACCTAATCAGCTCGATCTCTTCTGACCTCTGAGTACCATGTTCATTCTTTGCTATGCAGAAGTACCAGCCTCCACTGCTCCTTTTTCTACATAAGCACTTTAGCTACTACCATTAACTAATATGGAAACAAGATGAACTAGCATAACTGAGGTTGGTTCTTGAAGATTGTCTTTTTTACTCTAAACATGGTCATAAAGCATCATAATTACTCAAGTGTTAAGTATTCACTCCTTAAGAACTACAAGTGATCTGGGGCCGTATTCACAAAACATCTTAAGGCTAAAGTAGCTCCATACTTGCCGATTTAGGAGAAACTAAAAATAACGAGCATCTCAGTCCTAATTTAAGTACTACAAAATTTTTGCTCTAAAATTATTTCCCAAAGCATTTTAGCGCTAAAACCAGTTAATCTATGAAAAGTTAAGGGTAGTCAAGAGGACTTAAGCCACACCGCGGAACTTTTGGCCACTAGGGGCGCTAGACCTGTAACTTTCACGAAGAAACTTTTTCCTACTATGGAAGTCAATGGGACCAGTTAACCAGTTAAGTTTGGTTGCCGACATTCTTCAAAATATCTTCCTTTGTGTTCAGCAGAAGAAAGAAATTCATACAGGTTTGAAACAACTTGAGGGTGAGTATATGATGACAGAATTTTCATTTTAAAGTGAACTATCCCTTTAATGTTGTGATTACTTAATTCTCTATCATTTTTCATAGTTAGTTGGTAGATCTTAATGAGGCTAATCTTATTCAATAATTTTTGATAACCTAATAAGGTGTCAGGATTATGTTTTGTTCTGGTTTGGTTCTGTTCCTGTTTCTTGTCTCAGTTTGTTCTGGTTCATGATTTCGTTCAACTGTTGTCCTATATTAAATATCTCATTAGCTCCTCTGTATTAAGTCCTGTATTAATTCAGTTCATTGTTCGGTGTTACAGAAGCATTCTTATACAAGTCTATACAAGTCTGAATAATTCATATATACTTCTGCAAACCAAACAAAACAGTAGGCCTACTACCAGTATTTATAAAATAATTGTCTTTATTCAAAAACCATTTTGAGCATTTAAAACTTCACAGAAAGTTCTTCTCAATAAGAAATAACTTGACTGTAAAATGTGTTTAAGATCAGCTCTGAACTCCTCTGACTGAAATCGCTTTCATTTAAAATAAACTAGTTGTAATGAACAAATATACACAAAATTTTAGCCTAAAAACAACATTGGTTAAAAAAGTTTTTATAATTACCTCTGTGTAATGCGCTAAACTATAAATACAGTGACAGATATTAATATATAAATATTTAAAAAAAAGTTTAATATTGGCTCATCTGTGACTAATACATAAGCATGCACTGACATAGGTTCAGGATGATAATTAAATGTATTGAAGGAGGAATGAATGAAGAAAAACTGGAACTGAGAAGTAAAAAACAAACAACTCAAATTTATAATTACAGAATACGTATGATGTAGCATTTAAAACGCCTGACTGGAAGACATTAATCACTGAGTAACAACAATGAATGTGATGTACAGTGATATATATAAATTAAAAAAGAAAGTTGTTAAATGTTTTATTTCCATAAGCCAGGCCAATAAAACATACTACATAACACAGTTCACTCAAGCCATTTATTCTAATGTAAAGTAATCCTGGTTCATCTCCTTCCCTGGGGCCTCTGACCTCGGCATATACCGTCTCTTGTCCTGAGACCTGTGCTGTGGTGATTTGGGGAGTGGAGAAGTCAATCTCCTCATTCTCATCCTTTGGCATCTCTAGCTCTGCGTCCGACTCAAAACCACCATTAGCATAAATGGTCTGCACTTGTTTTTCCTGACCCTGAAAGAGAAAAACATAATAAATGACTGTTTATGTGGATCCACTGTCCTCGGTTTTTGGTTTCTGTACATAATAAACAATTATTGTAAACGCATGGTATTGATATCTGCTTGTTATGGCACTTCCTATTTGAAATGACAGTAACGTCATCTGCTAAAAGAGTGTAAAACATACCTGATCTGAGACGTCGGTTTCCATAATAGTGAATGCCTTTACTCTTTGCACTCTGTATTAATAGGAAATTCAGAAATCCATAAATACACAACATACCACCATGTTGTGAACACCAGATTATGTGTTTCAAAGAGAAATGACAGGTCTGAATTCATTTATTCAGAAGTCTGGTTGCTCTATTCCATACAATTCACCATCTAACTGTGCTTACCTTAGGAAAAGTGTTATCAGAAGAAATGTCAACAGAATTGCTGAAACTCCTGCTACACAGCCAATTATCAATGAAGAGACTGAGCCTGATTGAAAAAATAATGCAAAATTAGTTGGTCAATAGGTTGTGCAAATCATTTAAAAATAAAATTCCATCATAAAACTGGAGCTACCTATGATGATCATCAGACGTTTATCTGTTCATAAATAAACTCACCTGCCATAATCAGCTCGATCTCTTCTGACCTCTGAGTACCATGTTCATTCTTTGCTATGCAGAAGTACCAGCCTCCACTGCTCCTATTTACAGTAAAGATCAGTTGTTCTCCTAAATCTAGATGATTCTCCTGTCCACGTTTGTGCCAGTAGAAGGTCATGTTATTTGATGGATTGGCTTTGCTTTTACAGGTCAAAGTCACATTAGTGCCAACAGAGACTGAAGCAGATTGATCGATGGTGATGCGAGTTTCTTTTGGAGGAACTTGAGGGCAAAATAGAAACTTCTTTAGATAAACTAGATGTTATAATAGTACACATCTGAACATAATAATGCTAATGAAAGAGCAAAACTACTCTAAATCACTTACACAGGACTTGTAGCATCACGGTGGTCTCCACAGTTGAGTCATTAGATGCTTTCTTGGATATGTAGCAGTGCAGGAGATGTTCTTTCTGTGATCCATGTATGAAGCTGTGAAGGTCATGTTTGAAAACACTGAGAGGGTTTTATCAGGTTTCTCCTGTAACTGTGTTGTAATGTGGGCAGATTCAGAGATGTTAGACCAGGATATTGTAGGAGGGTGTTTGGGCAGGGGGCTTCAGCAGAGCAGCTCAGACTGACTGTTGTGTTCTCCATCACTTCTTTCAGATCAGTGGGTTTAAAGATTAGAGGTTGTGGTGAATCTACAGGCAAAGTGTACATGGTATAAAATACTTTTAAATTTAGGAAAACATACAACAACTACATACATGCTACAAAAACACAATACACACTTTGTTCACTCTGCTGCCATACTGCAACGACTATGGGTAGCTTTTTTGGTCATTTAAAACCAAATCCTGTTACTTATGCTCAGTGGACCAGCCAATGGACCAGCCAATGCGCATGTGCAGTCCTGAGAGTTTATTTGGCAACCGAAGCTTCTAACGGCAGCTTTAATGAAGCGATGACTTCACCAATTGCTGATTGGCTCTTTTATTTCGAATGCAGGACTTATTGCGCCATCTTGCTCTTAAGGGTACTTGATTCCAGGTTTTTTTGGAGTCGACTCTGACTCTCACCATAGGAGTTTGATGGAATGTTTTCCTCAAATTTATGTATCAAATCAAAACAAAACAGAGTCAAGAATAGAACAAGATAGCAGGCATTGTGTCATGGGTTGGGAGGTGCTAGTTAGTAGGCATGATGAAGAAGATAAATTCAGACAGTCTTTATTTACAAACTCAAATAACTCAAGAATACAGAAACAGCAGAATATTTAATTAACCAAACTACACTTACACATTGACAAGAACCAACAAATAAACCGAGAACAAAGAGGAAATTTAATTCACAATGATAATGAACTAAATGCAGACAGGTGAGCTTGTTAATGAATGTCCATGACAGCTAATGACTGGTGGGAAACTACATCTTCGGTGGAAGCCGAACAGAGTAGCTCTACCGTGGAACACAGGGACTTGATTCGGGGGGCACTGAGGCGGCCCGCAGTGGAATCTGAGTGTGCTGTGCAACACTTACCTTGTTCCAGGGTGAGGCTGAGGGTACATGAGAAGGCCTGGAAGCGTCTTTGAGCCACACACTGCTGCCCGCTGGCGATAGAAGAGATGTCTATCGCCAGCCACTCACAGAGGCCCAGCAAGGCATTGCTGTCCGCTCTGGGTCAGACTCGGGCAATGGTGCCACACCCGAAGGAGGCAATGCAGCCTAATCTTCATCCCCGGAGGACATTAGCTCACCCTCCGATGCACCGATCGACATGTTCCACTGCAACACCGTGCTGTAACACCAACACAAGAGGCAGAGCAGCTGATGCAATTATCGCATGCCAATCTCGTGGCACTCGAGGGCAATCCAGCCGAACATCGGCACATAACCCCCCCTTTAAGGAGCGGCTTCCAGACGCTCCAAATAAAATCCAGGCGGGGGGGCAGAGTGAAGACTGTTCTGGGGGAGGGATGGAGGGCCAGGCCCGTGCAGGGGAACGGGACCCGGACACAGGCAAGGCGGGCCTGGGCCATGGAGCATGGGTGACCAGGGCGGAGCAGGGCGGGGCCGGTAGGGCACGGAGTCTGGGAACGCCCTCGGGACCTGGCGAGCCCAACGAGTCCTCCTTCTCCTTCTGTGACGACGCTTCACTGGGCTTGAATTATTCACTTGGGTGAATTCATTACTGGACACGGAACTTGACTCACTTGACTCACTTGACTCGTCGAGGCTGACGTTAAGCGCTGGCTCGTCGTGGTTGACGTGAGGCTCAGGTTCGTCGAGGCTGACGTGAACCGCGGGTTCGGCTGGCGAAACCTCCGCTGTCTCTGGTTTAGAGAGTTCAACCGGACCAGTGCGGAACACGGACTCGAGGGGTCCAACACGAAGAGTGAGTTTGGCAGAAACGGCATACTTGAAAGCCCCTCTGACGGTTATCAAGGGAGTATCAAACAGTTTAGTGAGAAGAGGCTTTAGTGGCGTGCGTTCCTCGGGATCCTCCTCTCCTGCGGGGAGTTCAAAAGCCTCTCCGAATAGGGCGATAAACACGGCATAAGAAGGGAACGACATACGACCAGGTCCCCAGAGCACGCCTGTCCACTCCAGAGCCTTTCCAGTGAGCAGTGAGCAGATGAAGGAAACCCGATCGTCATCCGAGGTGTAAACCTGGGGCTGAAGATCCAAATACACGCTGCACTGCTGGAGAAATCCCCTCACATGCCACAGGTGAGCCATCAAACTTCACAGGGAAGGATAATTTTGGATAGCTTGAAGCCGTACTCACGCTTGATGTGACTGGCGCAGGTGCAGAGGGTGCTGCGCTTGATTAGCGGCCGCGCTCTGCTGAGTGAGGGTATGCACGGACCTCACTAGTTCCTCGGTGAGATTCGTCAACTTGACGAGCTGTTGTTGGTGTGTGACCAACACAGATGCCCGGGAATGAACCTCGGAAGCAAGACACTGAAAGTCTGCTGGATCCTGTGGTGGTGAAGTCTTCTGTAATGACGAGGTAGAGGCAGTCGGATCAATTTGCAGAACTTTATTACAGCAGGTAACGAAACAAGGGAACACTGACATGAAACACTGGGAAACACGAAGAAACATGCAGCGTGGCAAAACAAGACTTCACAAAGGGTAATAGTAAGAGTGGGGGTATAAATGTGTGTGGAGCTGTGAGTGAAACTAGATGCAGGTGTGAGGGTGATCAGTGGAAACAGGTGTGTGAGAAATCAGTCCAGGGAGTGTGCGTGAACAGTCCAAGGGAAAGTAGTGCAGAGGTGGAGCGCCCTCTCGTAGCACTCGAGGGCAATCCAGCCGAACATCGTCACACTGATCTATATAATGTCATTCTATATCAGTGGTTTTACTACTATGGCCGCGCCACCGTAGACTGCTGTGGCTTGACTTCCAGTTACATGTGATTGGTTGCTGCTAAGTTGGACGATACTGATTGGCTGACACAAATGGCAGGTCTCTCCTAATAGAGAGCCTAAGTCCCGCCCCTCCGCTTCCGGCTCATGGGACCTTATTTCGGAAAATATATGTATGGTAGTCAATGGCGAGAGACAAATTATCTTTTTATTCCGTCCGAACTGTGCCCTGAATTACACATATGATGTTTGTCAATTTAAACAATAATTATTAAAGTCAAGAAAGTCGCAGTTTGTCATAAAACAGAAGAGTAACGTTTAGTTTTTATGTGGAAATCGCTCAATGAACTACATCTCTCGTCTCGCACTATACGTCACCGTTGCTCGTGTGTGTGCGGTCTGGTACAACACACACCGGCATGACGGCGTAAAGCTACGATTATAACGTAAGACTATAGAAAAAATGACAGACGTTAGCTTCAGTAAAGTTAGCTTCAGTAAAGTTAGCTTCATTCATTGAGAGAAAAGGTATGACGTCACATGTGCGCCTTTTGGGTTTGTAGTCTTTGTAATTACGTATTTTCACAGTCTTATATCTCAACAGTTTTACATCAAACTGCGACTTTCTTGACTTTAAAATGTATCTTTTAAATTGACAGACATCATATGTGTAATTCAGGGCACAATTCAAACGAGATCAAAATATTGGTTGTCTCTCGACATTGACTACCATACAATATTTTTCCGAAATAAGGTCCCATGGTGGTCCACCGGAAGGGGAGGGACTTAGGCTCTCTATTTGGTAGGGCTTCCGGCAGTCAACGGCAGCTACTTCCTTGCTGCCAGCTGCCAATTTCTTCGCTGAACCCCTACTGGATTACTTCTTTCATTATTAAAGACTTTTCGATTTCATTGCATACTTTAACCAGATGCATCAGTTGTTGACTTACACCTCCTAAATCCAGTTTGATACCCTTTAAGTGGATTTATGTATTCTAGAAAATAATTCAAACGCCCAACTATAATTTTTTCCATAAATTTTCCAAAATGTGAAGTGAGTGCAATAGGCCTATAGTTTCCTGGGTCACTTGAGTCTTTTACCTGGTTTAGAAAATGGAAGGGATTCTTGCCCATTTCCACATGCTTGGTAATTTACCTTCATTCCACAATGTGTTAAACAGCTTAAGAATTTTCTCCAATGTATTATCAGGTCATTTTCTAAACATAGCATAACACAGGTTGTGCGTCCCTGGTGCAGAATATGCAGTATTGCTCAATGCTCTTTAAGTTCTGACATATTGATTCAACATCCATAATAGACATATTTGACTCTTTGGTATTTAAAATATTCCTATTTATTTCCAGTACCTCTTCTTTCCTTTTCTTATACAGCTCCTCCAGGTGGCTACCCTTGTGTATGTCTGCAAAAGCTCTAACAAGCATATTGGCTTTTTCAATATCTGAGATTGCATGGGTGTGTCGGTGTCCCCTACTTTCTGTGATCGGTCCACATATAAATATATTTTCAAGAACATGAATTGTTTTTTTTGTGTATGTGAATTCACCTTTGGCTAAGCCCCGCCCCGCCCCCCTTAGTTACTGTTGCTACCTCCGACAACTTCATTCTGGGGTCTGGTTTGGTATCAACATCATGGCTTATGCTGTGACCGCTCTTCCTGCTGGAATTTATCAAACTTTTCTAAAGCAGCAAATAAAGTGTCCGATAGAAGTAGGCAAAAGGGGCTGCAGTGTGCGTTCGAAGGCTATATTCAATACATTACCGGTGAAACGCAAGCAACAACAAGGCATCCAAATAGAGGCAAAAGCATAACGGTCACAGTCAAAAATTAACCACCGCATATCCTAATGGAGACGGAGGCTGGGACTAACAATAAAGAGCAACACTGTTCATGCAAAGCTGGGTAGGTCTCTATTCACTTCTATAATCGTTATTAGAAAGCAAACGGACCACGCGAGTATAAAGTTGTATTTATTAGCAGCGTGTGTATCAACAATTAGGGTAGAGAACCGAAATCATAACCTAAACAGCATAAAAACTGTCTAACTAGTATAACTTCACAGTAAGGTTAAAAGCAAAATAGAGCACACAAAAGTGTTGATCCTTGAGGGGTTTCGCTGACTGTGAGGACGTCCACACAGTTTAATCCAAAAACAACACTTGTCAGAATTTTACTTCGGTTTTGGGAAGGGAAAAAAACGGACACCCCCTCCAACCTCTCTGGGAAACGCGTATCTGTGTTACAAATGCCCCAGGCACGGCGTTTAACCATATTTTTGATAAAACTACGACGGTAATAGCCTGCAGAGACCAAAAATATGAGACGCCTGTGTTAAAGTCAATGGAGCGCTGTGAAAAAGTGTCGGACCACTGTGGGAGCTCGTTCTTGGCTGCGCTGTGATTGGTCAATCTACATTCTAGGGCGTGGCTTAGCCAAAGGCGAATTGTGAATTTGCCTACGCATGTGTGCATCATATATTTTGCATGAATGATTAAATTCGTCATAAAATCAAAATGGACAATTTTAGTTTTTATTGAATATTGCAGTGTTTATATAATTGATTTATCTGTGTATATAATTTTTTTAATCACGTGCCCTCATAATCTTTAATCAAAATAACTTCCACTGCCTTTTGCAGCAACATCAAATAATACAGATATACAAATACGGTGCACAATACACAATATGGCAGAATATGTCCCACCTTCTAAATAAAAGAGCCAATCGCTGATCGGTAAAAGTCATGGCGTCACTGCAGCTGCTGTTACGGCGGTGATCCACTTGTCCGTGCGATACTGTCGCGCTGCACTTCACTTTATTCCTATGGGTGACGTCAAGCGACTTTGACGCGCCCGCCAAAGCATCCGGGAAGGTGGCGCTTCATTTGAAAAAATGCCACGTGTCAAAAAGCTGGCCGATGCCCATCTTTATGCAATATAATTCCGTTGAACGCGACGCGGCTATCCAATAGAAGTAAGCACATGGAGACGGGGGGGGGGGGGGGGGGGGGGGGGTGGGTGGGGGGGGGGGGAGTCACCACGTGACATCGTGTCGGACAAGTGGATCAGTACCAGGCCTGTCGCGACAAGGCAAGCAAACCAAGCAATTGCTTGGGGCCCCGAGCTGGCCTGGGGCCCCAAGACAACGACTGGTTAAGAATAAAATGCAACGACAAACTGCGTGGGCACCCCTTTGATAGTCAGTGCAGTATAAGTGCAATGACACTGTTTATCGGGATACCCCTCAAGAGGGCCCCTCTCGTTGACAGCAGCCAGCCAACCACGCGATCTCTCTGGCCGGCAAAATACAAAACCTCCTCGGTAGTCATAATGAAGCGGAATTATGCTTCAGGAAGCCAGAAAAGAAAAAGAAAAACAAGATTGTGGTAAGTGATAAATTTACACAAAATAGCTCTACTTGTCTTGTACAAATGGTGTAATTTTGCAGCAGGTAGGCTAGCAAAAATATGTTTATGTTAGCTACCTGCCTGACGGCATAATGCTGCTGGTAACGAACAGTTAGTGCAACTTTTCTTTTGCTGTAATATGTTTTTTTAACGGGATAAGGAAGACGCAGATCTGTTCCAGAGTCACTGTTTATCGTATTTAATGACATGACATTGCTATAGCTTGTAATAGGTTTTGATGAAAGTGGCATTGCATGCTATAGCCTACTAACTATTCCACCATGATAATCTGTTTATGGGGGTAGAAAACCAACACAATAAATTATGTGCATCAAACATTAGCTTGGGATGATTTAAGCATTGGTAGGCTATTGTGAAAGCAGCTGCATCCCTTCCCTTCTAATATCAAATATGGAAATTCTAACATATCTTTTCGGTAACACACTTTATAATAACCATCATTAATAGATGGTAAATTGTTAGTTATTTAATCTTTAGTTAATTGTCATTTAACAGTTAGCAAACAGTCTTTTTTACCCATCTATAAACAGTATTTAACCAGAAAGAGGCAGAGGAACATGATTTTTTCATAGCTTATCTTAATGTGCTAGTGTCGTGTGATATACGGTAGTAACAGTTTACGCAAATATGACATATTTTTATAAGTTACCAATGGACCTTGAACAGTTACTTTATTCTGTGTGGCAATTTTTTACACTGTTACATTTTGAAGTACAGTATCAGGACAACCCACGTGTTTTACTGGTACTGTTTATTAACTATTTAACAAGGTATTATAGTCATCTTTCGCAACTTTATAATAACCTTCCAGATAATGTTTATAGACAGTTTACAACCAACTAGTAACCCTTAACAAAGTGTATAGGAATATCTGGGTCCGACTATATAATGTTTTTAGATGTTTAAAAAAATGGTTCCTTAAAGGTTTACAAACATTTTTTAATCATTACCCGATACCCAATATATTATATGATAGACATAATGTGTGTTACAATAATCTGTTAATTTACAGCACTATTAATAATTATTAAACATTATATAATAATGGGGGTGGGGGGTTTGTTGCGATTTGATATATGCAATTGTTATGTTTCGGACAACAGTTTTTGAGATTTTCAGGATTCTCCCATTCAAATAGATAGGATTTGGTCTTGATGCTCCAAATAATTGACTGGAGGCGACGCGTTGCAAATACGGCCACCGAATGAACAGACTTTCCTTGAAAGGGTCTTTTCTTCTCTGATGAGGACACCATTATTTTATTTATTTTCATTTAAAAAATACTCAGGGCCTTCACAATCATGAATCATAATCAGGAAGTCATTTTAAAATGTCACAACAGATTAATATAGTTTTTAGTGGAGCCCCACTTACCTGAGACAGAAATGTTGATGGGATTCTGATATGTGAGTTTCCAATCCTGTGGCTGTATTTCCTCCCTGAAGTAGTAATTGTCTGAATGATTGTTCATCAAATCATAGAAAACGGTGGTACATTCATGCTGACTAAGATTTCCAGTTATCTCTATACGACTGAATGCTGTGCTCATGTTTGTACTTCCATTATAAACTACCAAACTCCCTGAGCTGAGAAAAGCAAAATCATGCTTTATCCAAAAGCCAAATATACTTGTTGCATTCTTCTATTCGTTCTCTGGGCACTCTCAAATGTACAAGGTATCTGCACACAAGAGCCGCTCAGTGCTGTTATTCTGCTTGGCATTTCTGCATTATACACTGAAACAGAAAAAATATATAAACATACAAACCGCTTAAAATATATTGTTTTGCAAAATGAGTGTAATACAGGGTACAAATCAGAGCAAAATTAATTTTCTTACAAAATATACAATTTCTGAAAAGAAAGTAACAAACATACAAAGACACTTTAAAATCGTGTTTCACGTAATTACTGTAACACAAATTAATTTTTTTTTTTTTTTTTAAAGTTGTACAGCAATAAGCCGTCTCACCTGAAGATACCAGTACAAGTTCACTGGAGAAGAACAGAAAAACCATGAAAGGAAACACAGACATCTCGAGTGCTGTAGGTACAAACACGAAAACATGAGTTTCCGATCTACAAAAATGCTTCACACGGATGTCACACTCTTTTTCTTTTGACTCTTAAAAAGTTATATTTTCTGAATTATATTTTAATGTGAATAATTTTTAATTGGATAGTCTCAATGTGCTTAAAGAGAGACAACAAAATGATAGAGTTAGCCTCACCTACAGCAGTACAGTCCCCGTCATTCATTCAGAGTAAAACAGAAGTCAGGCACGATTTTCTCACAGACAGAGTAATGATGCAGAGGACTTTCCAGGAGTCTCCAATGTGTACTTTCAACAGGTGAAGCATTTAAAATTACCATAATAAAGTAAACCAAATGCCCAAGTCTGTAAAACATGGATATAGACTATCAAATACCTTTTACATTTAATTTTATCTGTACGTCAGCACTAGAATATCATATAACAGTTTTTTGTCTGCATTAAACAATACTCTTTGTACTTTGCACCTTCAGAACTAAAGGTACAGGTTTGCATGAGGATTCTAAAAGAAAAGAGAAGCTTTAGTACAGAGTGCTAATAATTACTGTTAGTATGGAAGCTTGAAATAAAGATATAAAGTATGAAGATATAAACCTCTCTCGCAATTTTTATAACACTGTAAGAATTGAGAAATGCCGGGCAGTCTGGTTGAGGAACGACCCTCCATGAGAAGACAAAGAACCTTCCTGGAAATGAACAACAGTCTTTTGCACTTTCTTTCTGTACTTTCCTGGAAATAAACATTTGACTCTCTCTTGAGAAACTAGCATCCAGAGTCAATCTCCTGCCCCATGTTGTTTCTCTCTGTAACTGATCCACTGGAGGCAAGCTTATTGAGAGGCCAAGTGCAGTTTATTACAAACATTAAACAAAAACGTGGCGTGGCATGAAAACTCAAAATGAAGACATGAACAAAGACATACAAACAGTGGTCTACCAATACTTGACAATGACACATGGCAAACATAAGGGCTTAAATACACTGACTTACAAGACATATGGACACCTGGGAACATTGATCAGACAATTAACCAATGACAAGACACATGACAAACAGGTAATCACATGACAAGGACACAGAAACATGACAAAACCAAAACGTGACAGATCCCCCCCTCTAAGGTCGGCTCCCAACGCCCAACAAAACCAAACATAAGTCAAGGAGGGTGGTGGAGCGGAGGAGGTCTTGGTGGGATGATGGGGCCAGGCCCGTGCAGGGGGACAGGACATGGGACGTTGTCTGGCGTGGACGGGCCTGGGTCGTGGCATGGCGTGGGTGGACCTGGGCCACAGAGCGTGGGCGGACCTGGGTCGTGGCATGGCGTGGGCGGACCTGGGTCGTGGCATGGCGTGGGCGGACCTGGGCCGTAGAGCATGGGCGGACCTGGGTCGTGGCATGGTGTGGGCGGACCTTGGCCGTAGAGCGTGGGCGGACCTGGGTCGTGGCATGGCGTGGGCGGACCTGGGCCGTGGAGCGTGGGCATACCTCTATTGAAGTAAACGTTAAGTTCAATTCAAGTGTATGCAATTCCATGGGGCTATACCAAAGTATCTTTGATTGTGGAAACGTGAATATGACCTGTCTCAGGAACAGGAACAGACACCGGCTCAGGAACAGGAACAGACACCCCGGCTCAGGAACAGGAACAGGAACAGACACCGGCTCAGGAACAGGAACAGACACCGGCTCAGGCACATGAACAGACACCGGCTCAGGCACAGGAACAGACACCGGCTCAGGCACAGGAACAGGAACAGACACTGGCTTGGCGGCGGCATCTTGGTCCGAAAGAAACTGGCTCGGCAGACGTGAACCGTCTCTGAATCGGCAGACGTGACGTGAACCGTCTCTAGCTCAGCAGATCTGATGTGAAGAGACACATGCTTGATAGGTAGAATCGTCGAGGCCGAGAGGGCAAGGGAGCTGTGGCGCCGGCAGTGTGAGACGCTGGGGCGGCGCCGGCAGGGCGAGACACTGTGGCGGCGCCAGCAGGGCTGCTCGGGGACCTCCGGGATGACCGCGGGCTACACGGGCACGGCCTCCGGGATGACCGCGGGCTGCTCAGGGACGACCTCCGGGATGACAGCGGGCTGCTCCGGGACGGCCTCCGGGCTGCACAGGAACGATCTCCGGGGTGACCTCTGGTTCACTGGGGGAGGCAGGAAGTCTTCCTCCTCTCCACCGTTTCCTATGGCGAGGTGCAGGCTCCGGGCTGGACAGGACCAGCGGTGAAGGATGCTCGGGGCTGAACATCACCGGCCCATGGTTAAAGAATGACCGAAATGGAGAATGCTGTCGGTGCTCACCTCTAGTATATCCTCCCCTGCGTCCTCCACGAGTTCCTCTAAACTTGACCAGCCAAGGATCCCCTAAAATACTCTCTGTTCCAGGTGGAAGGCTGCTCAGGGGACTTGAACCGCCACGGCCTGCTCAGTCTGGCCGGTCCATAACGCCAGGCACTGAAAAATTTTAATACGAGGGGAAACCTCTTCAACTCTTGAACTCCCCCTCTGCTGCCTCCTCTCTGACCTCGTGGTTGAGGAAAATCCATACTGCTGGATCTTGTAGGGACGTCCTTCTGTCATGATCCACACACGATGGAACGGGAAAAGGGAAGTACCAGTGCAGTTATTATATTATTGGGGAATTCCGTAAGCATGAATCCAGTCCAGGCAATAAGTCGTCATCTTAAATCCATCCATCCAAAAACAAGAACACAAACAGGAAACACAGGGAACAGAAGTAGCGTGATAATAGACAAGGACTCCGTGACAAACACTGAAACAACCAGGGATATATACACCACAGAACTAACCATGAAACAGGGAACAGCTGGGAACAATGATGACGGGAAACAGCTGAGTGCAATGAACAGTGATTGGTACAGACATGGATTGTGGGGAATGCAGTTCATAATGTGGATTACACCGTGGGGAAGAGGACCTCTAGTGGACACCAGAAATACACAAACCACACACTGTGACAATTGGTTTGTACCTGGTTCGTTCCACTTCTGATCGACAGATGGGCCATCCACGACCTCAGGCTCCAAGAACAAACCCCGAGCCTCTTTATACAGCCAGTCCTCTGGAGCTGGGTGCTTCTGCAGCACACCAACAAACAAACAAACAATATGTTTTAAGCCTACTTAAAAGTTGAAGTTGATTCTTAGCAAAACACAGTTTGTTTTTTCAAAAGTATACGTGCTCATGTGTAATTACTTCCACCAAGTAATCAAGTATTCTCAAAAAGCGTAGAATCTGCCATTTAAAATATATACGAGCGAGCCGCTTGAATGGCGGCAGCCCTGTTGCGCCTCCATCTTGAAAATACATTAGCCAAAGAGGGACTTACCTGTAAATTCAAGCTTCGCCTTTGGCGTTTTTTTGTCGCCTGCTTTCTTCTCGACAGGTATTCAGCCTATTTGTGTACATTCTAAGGTTTATAGTTGCTTGGCTGACTACAGCATGGTTGTGTATAATGCTAGAACGACGTCTAGAATACTTTTCCTCGCGTCAATGAACACTCATGGACGAAGTCGAATTGGAAGCCATGTTAATCTTGGAATAATACAGTCGCCGTAGGAGTTAAAACGCCCTCGAAATGGGAGGGGCTTAGAAAGTAATATTCAGTTGGTAGTTGTATTTGGTAGTTGGGAACCGGTGAACATTCAAAGACTTTTAATCATAAAATAAACAAATACAAAATGAAAGTATAAGCCAGCAGCCCCTCGTGGACGACTGCTGGCCACGCAAAACAGAAATAAAACACAACATAAAATCAGGCCTGTTCCTCTCTTGATCTTCATGATCGTCGCTCCTTTTATGCTTCCACTCCTCCGTGAGAGATATGAGATACGCCTGGTGGTGGCGCTGGATAGCCCTCGGTGGACAGCTTGATACTCCTCCGCCGCTTGGTGGACGGCGACGGCTCCTCCGGGTTCGGGCAGACGGCAGGAGTCCCCGTTCCCTGCTCCTCCCCGTCATGGCAGATGGCAGCAGGTCTTCGGCCTCAGCAAATGGCGGCGACTCCTTTGCTCCCTCACGGACAGCAGCCGCCCCTTCAGCACCCAGTTGGCCGGCAGCGAGGCTCAACCGTCCCCCCGGCAACTCTCTCCAAGCGCACCGCCTTGAGCATCCATGGTGACGGAATCTGCCCACCATGCCCGATGGCACCACGGATTCCACAGCGGCAAGGGCTCTTTGACAGCAACTTCGCCATCCTCACGACTCGCGCCTTTTCTTCCTGAGCTTCACGAAGAAGTCGCAAAGTCCTGGAAAGCCCCATTTTCAGCCAGGGTGCGTACTTCTGCCTCAGCAGCATTCTCCGTGGTGGACAGTGCTAGAGACAGAGGATTACCAGTTCCTCCCTCCAGTGCTAAAGCCTGCCGCACGTCTTCAGCTTTGAACTGTCGCGCCTACGCCGCCGCTGGACAAGCTGCGTCGACATGACAAACACGATGGCGGTGTTACAGATCTTTCAGGCCAACCCTTCTCCGTAATCTCGGCGAGGAAGGCCCGGAAGCGATCTGTGTGCAGGATTTACGGAGCACCACAGACCTCTACTCTCGCGCCACAAAATCCGCTGCACAGCCATCGGGCGAAATATGCGAGACCGCGCTCTCGCTCAGCTGGACGCCGCCCTCCGCTGCGTGGGCCTCGGCCAAAGATCGCGATCAAGCCCGAGGCCTCCACGCCTACCTAGCCCGCCTAGGAAAGCAACAGTGTTCAAGTCCCGCTGCAGCCGGATTTTCACCAAAACTTTTCGCTCGCACAGTTCCAACACACGCGACCGTGCCAGTGTATTCTGCAATCAACAAAGTCAGTTCTAATAGACAGTACTCCCAGTGCTATAAATGTGCCCGCTATATATCACGCACCCACATTTATTCCCAGACATGACGAGCCCTATGGGGCTCGCCTCGAGCGTCCATGGTGACGGAATCTGCCCACCATGCCCGATGGCACCACGGATTCCACAGCGGCAAGCAAACATTTCAAAGACTTTAATAAATAAATAAACAAATAGAAAAATGAAAGTATAAGCCAGCGTGCTCATCGAGTAAGCGTGCTGCCGCTCGATTAAGCGCGCCCCCGTCTCAAACGCTGCAAACATGGCGTCCATGTTACAGCACACGGTTGCTCTCGTGTCGCCGCCATTTCGCGACCAGGGCCCAGATTTCATTCTACCCCTAGGTACTCATGCGAATGCGTGGGAAAAACTTCCCGGGGTTTCAGAGTAGGTGCTGAACATTATAAAAAGAGGTTATTCGCTACAGTTCTCGCGACGCCCCCACCGTTACACGGCGAGGGTCGAAACTACGGTAAAAACAGAAGTGGCCACATCTACTTCGAGCCGGAATAGCGAAGCATTAGCGAAGCATTAGCAAAGCATTAGCGAAGCATTAGCGAAATAGCAAAGCACCCGTTGTTGGTGTACAACGGGACACCATTGGGTTTCATTTGTGTTGTGGTAACGGAGGTCTTTTATTTTGACATTCACTCGCGTGAGTGGATAATGCGTGTAGGCCTATGCCTCAAACCTTTCAGTACGAAACGAGACCATATACTTGTTCATGGCATCAAATGTTTATGGTTTGCAAGGAATTTAAAAGGATTTAGCTCCTGGTTTAAATGGAGACAAGGTACGGTTGTAGTCTTCATCTTTATGTCCTTGTTTTCTCAAGATTACTTGTTGGTTGTTGCTTTGTATAATGTTTAAGTAATTAATCTTACTTATTATGTTTTAATGTATGTTTATTCATTTTGGTGTTTTGTTTTATTTTTGTACAAGGTCTTATGTTGATTCTCAATGAGTCATGGTGGTGTAATACTTATGACATCCAACAGTGATCTTATCTGTGACGATCCGGACATTCAAATAAAGTGTGGGAATCATCAATCAAAGAGTCAAACCAGTCACAGCCCAGAAGGATACAGGTCAATGAACTGAGGAAGACATTCAAACATACACAAACAAACAGAGCAATTAGAAAGAACTGACACTTCTATATGGAAGTAAAATAATGCAAAATGTTTTTGAAACAAAAAAAGCCAGTTGAATCGCACTCTTGAAAAAAATATGCATTGCATTAACCTTGCTTGCATTGCATTTTTAGGACTTGCATTTTTATTGGCTGAAATTCAACATGGTTGAATATTTAAGCTGTTAATATTGCAATTCAAAACATTTCAAACACATTTTCATTATTAAAAATTTTATAATCCATATTCACCTTTCATATTTCACTTCCAAAATATTAAAACTGTTTAAAAATACAACCTATAATATTCAATAGGCAATTTTCCGTCCATTTTTCGCTTTTATATTTGCTCCCACAAATTCAGTGGTTCAAATTCAACAGTAGAATTCAACATTGGCCCTGTCCCAAATGGCACCCTAAGTCTTCCTCTGAGTCCGCACTTTCGTGAGGTAACGCCGCTTTGACTGTCGGGAAGAAATCTGCTGGGGAGTGCGCATCAGTGCGGGCTCTGCAAAAATGCGCATCGAGGGCGCAAATCGACCCCAGAGCACGGGAGCAACCTTCTGAGAGCTAAAATGACAAATGGGACACCCTACGGTCTCACGGACTTAACGAACACGCGCACGCGGCTGCCATTGTAAGTCCACAAGACCGAAAGTGCATATGAAGTGTGCCATTTGGGACAGTGCCATTGACAGCTAGGAACTGCAGGAAACGCAGATTACAGAGCATAGGCTAATCTCCATCGGCTGTTAGTCGACCTAACCAGCAGGGTGTGCAAGCGTGTGTTGTTAATGAAGACCAGAGCAACAGTTAGAGCAAGCCATTCATTCATAAAAACTGATTTACAGAAATTTAACTGTATTTGTGATTATTATGAGGCCTGTTTTTATGTTTAATTCAGTGTCTTAACAGTTACTTTCCCTCTGTAGCCTACATGCATCTTTCTCTACCATGAACGATATTATAATGTTATTCCCCCGATGCTGATGTACAGAAGCTTTATTTTTCAGCCAGATCCCATAAATAGATTTTTTTCTGGTTACGTTTGTCCTCAAAATTGGAATGAATGGGGGAAGGGGTGTGAATCTTCACACAAGAGCCCGTCAGAGCTGTTACTGTCTGAGGCATCACTGGAGAATAGATATTATCATCAGCTGAACATAAAAACACATTAGTTACATAAATCTTGCATTGACATATCACATTTATTATATTATTATCATATTTATGTTGTCATGTAGTGCTTATATGAAGCTTAACCCTTTGCTATTATTTATTCTTTCTTTTTTAAATGGACTTACCTGAGTGATTATGTAGGCTAGTACTGTGCTGCTGCTGCTGCTGCTGCTGCTGATGATGATGGTGTAGAAAGTGATCTGAAGCATCTTTAGAGGCCTAATATACATTAGGTTAGAATCTGAAATTGACTTCTGAACAATAACTACAATTAATATAGAGTACACAGAAAGATTATCATTGGGATCACTTCAGAGTGATTTTTTTCCATCAGCTTTGACATTCAAGTCAAGATCCATTTAAATTATAGTCCAAATTAACAATGTTCCCTTTCGAACGGTCACTTCGTATTGCGTAGCTATACGCAGTGGGGGAAATTCCCTTTTCCTCGATTTACTGAAGCTTATATGTAAATTTTGCAGCTGCACAGCTAGCACATTGAGCATCAGACCTGCTCATAGGCTGTGCTGCAGCAACTGCACTTCCAAGGCGTGGGCGTGGGCGTTGGCGCGGGGCGTGGCCTTAGCCTATAATAGTTCCACAAAATCGGCAAGTTTTCACCACAAAATTGTACATCGCCCTGGAAAGCAGCATGGCAATGCAGATGCCATGTCGTGGCTACCAACTTACGTGAAAGCCAAGGAGCAAGAAGGCCCCATCAGCCCTAATCAGGGGCCAGCTATATCAGTGTGTGCTGTTAAGGAGGGCCCCCAGGTGGTGCAGTAGAAAGCTAATGTTGGGGTGGTTGATAATTTGGCACAGGCCCAGCGAGATGATCCAGAATTGGCCCTCCTAATTAATCTTAGGCAGGACCCAGATGATAATGCTGCTGAAATACAGCAGAATGCTGCCCTGAAGTAGTATAGTTCTGTTTGGGGCCAATTGCTGTTGCAAGACCAGACCGGTGGTTCTCCCTAAGGTGCTGGTAGCATCTGTGTTAAATCAACTTCACAGCTCGGTAACGGGAGCAATTTAGGTATTCAAAAATTGCAAGAGAAAGTAAGAGATCATTTCTATTGGCCAGGGTGGTTTGCAGATGTAAGACAGTGGTGTAGGCAATTTGTAGAAGGTGCTTCTCGAAAGACACATGGTAAGGAATACTTCAGTTACATCTCGTCCTCACGAACATATTACTTTGGACATTTTGGGGCCTCTACCTGAGACGCCTAGAAGCATAGGTATATCCTTGTCGTGAGTGATTACTTTTCTAAATTGACTGAAGAATTTCCCCTTCTTAACCAGGAGGCGCAGTCAGTTGCTTGTGTGGTTGAGGAGTGGATATGTCGCTTTGGCACTCGCCGCAGTATTCATTCTGATCAGGGGCGACATTTTTTGTCTGCCCTGTTTAAAGAATTGTGCCAACTGTTGAATATGAGTAAGATGCGTAGCTCCTAGGGGTGTAACAATATATCGTGCCACAATATATCGCAATACAAAAATGCAACAATACGTATCGTGGATAGTGACAATATGTATCGTGGATAGTTCACCCAAAATAGAAATTACTGTATAAGAAAAAAAATCATGTTTCAGAGTTTTAGTGTCAGTACTACATTAAACTACTATATAATGTTGATTATAATGTATAATAATGCAATGGTCAGCTTCAGAATCATGAATATTTTTTATTCTGGTGTCACCATTGTCCTTGAATTTACAAGCACCAAGTCCAAACCAGTTCATTTAAACCCACAATGTAATATCAAAGTTAGCATTTTAATCAACAGTACATTTTTTTGTTAACCTTTTATCATATGTCTTGGGAGTATCGCAATAATATCGTATCGTGAGTTCAGTATCGTGATATATATCGAATCGTGAAATGAAGGCATCGTTACACCCCTAGTAGCTCCCCATATCATCCACAATCTAATGGTTTGGTGGAGCGATTTAACCGTACTTTACTGTAGATGTTGTCACTGGTGATTGTCGTTTGAACCTTTCTGGATCCGCCATCAAATTGATAAGTTTAATTATATCAAGTGCTGTGAGAAAAGGCTGTAAATCTCCACCTCCAACATCCTCACACGCAATATAGCCTACTAGCCGAGACTCCTTCTTTATGTGTACAGATGTGACGTAATAATGCAAAGACATTCGAATTTCCTGCTGAAATCCACCAGTACCACTGGAATTAAAAACATTATTACAAGTTTACCGTTTTGAATCGGGCTAAGGCAAGCAAATAGTTTTGAACACTGGCTGGTTATGTACTTGCTCCAAAAAGATTTTGGATCATTTTAACCCCAAAAAGTTACGGACTGGAGCTTTAAATAATTGTATTTTATTTTCTGACAACAATAAGAAACATGAATAAATAAGAATGAATTCACAAAATAAAAGAATGAATAAAAGTAACCATCACAATAAACAAATGCATATACAAGTCAACAACACATGAAACAAGAAAAAAAACTAAATATGTGTAATAAATAAAACTTAAAAAGGCAAAGGCAGATCAGAACATTTAATGAACAAAATCGGGTTCTGTACATGGCAGAGAGGGGAGCATAGTCAAAAGCCTGGGCGATAAAGGTTGGTAACCGGAATTAGTCGAGGAAACCGGAAATATCCAGAGGAGAGATGCAAGCCCAGAAACCAGTAGGCAGACATGAGTCAGAAACCAGGTAGACAATTCGGGACCAGAGAGGGTGGCACTCCAGGCACAGGTAAACTTGGCAGAGAACAAAGCAAATCGGAGCTTCACATGACAGGACTATATGGAGAGACTAACGTTAACTAGCATTAGCAGACATGAGAAAATCTAGCAAAGAAACTAATGAGACTAAATAGCTGATAAATCAAAGGAAGGAAAAAATAAACAGGTGTGCGAGTGGTTACAAAATATTTCCAAAAAAGGAAAACACATTAACATGCAATAAGTATGCGCTTAAAGGGTAAGTTCGGTATTTTACACTTAAAGCCCTGTTTACAGATTGTATCTGATGAAATAGAACAGTTAAGATTAAAATTTGGACACATGCTCCTGTCCCGAGAATTGTAGGTTTATTTCGTTTATTTATCCGTTCTATTTCATCAGATATGATCTGTAAACAGGGCTTTAAGTGTAAAATACCGAACTTGTCCTTTAAGTCGCTGTCTATTCAAGGAGTGCTGAAATGTCAATTAAACATTGTCACATTAGACAAGGAAGTTGTAGGTTGTGTTTGAATAATTACATGTTTTATTTAGCTGAGGTAAATTAAACACAATACTCACGTATCCTTGCTCGATGAAGAATGAGACGGCCCAACGGTCGGTTGAAATTTATAAGGCTGGTTGGTGCTTCAGGACAGTGACAACTGACGAGGACGTCATCCAGTGTTTGTCCGGACACCCTAGGCACAACCTTAAGGAATGGCCCTGAACGGTGGTTCAATGTCAACATTGTGACAACGCTGTAACAACCTTACACACAACGTAGTTATAGCAAACTTTTGGTCATGTTGTTAAAACGTTGTTAGAAGGTTGGCCAACGTTCTGTGTTTGCTGAGTACGTAATGTGTGGCGCATCACAGCTAGTGCAAGACAGGCATTTGTGGTTAAAAAGTATTTAAATGTTTTTTTGTTTTTTTTTAAATGACTGATCGTTTCGCTAGATAAGACTCTTATTCCTCGGCTGGGATCGTGTAGAGCTCTTTGAAGCTCCATTGAAACTAAGTTGGACCTCAACCCATTGAAGTCCACTATATGGAGAAAATCCTGGAATGTTTTCTTCAAAAACCTTCATTTCTTTTCGACTGAAGAAAGAAAGACATGAATATCTTGGAAGACATGGGGGTGAGGAAATTATCAGGAAATTTTAATTCTGAAGTGAACTAATCCTTTAATAAAGTTTCTAAAGAACTGACAAGACACTGTTCTGCTTGTTTCGCTCACCGAACGTAAAGCTATATCACACAATCCTAAAAATAAAGGTTCTTTATTGCCATGGTTCCGAAGAACCTTTCAAATCCATGGAACCTTTCCATTGTACAAAAGGTTCTTTATAGTGGAAAAGGGTTCTTTAGATTATTCAAATGTTCTTCAAACTAAGGAAATACGTTTTTTTTTTTTAAGGTCCGTTCACTGAAAAGTTCTTCAATGGCACAAAAAAATCGTTCTTCTATACTAGCATTGTTGCAAAAAAACTCTTTTTGGAACCTTTATTTTTTAAGAATGTAAATTCAATTGCTACTTTATTTATTTTTATTGCCTGCAATTGCTACCTAAAAACCTTTATTTTTACACTTTTGCGTGTGTTTTTTAAAAGTACAATAAAAGCCTATTTCTAAGCCAAATTAATGCAGGGCTATTTCTAATGCACAAAGTGAAAGCTAAAATTGAATTGACACACAATAAAAAGAGTTAAGCAAAGAACCTCAGCTGAGAAAACAGTTACTATTCTCACAAAAGTCAGCCGTGACAATAAATTACAATACAATAAAATCTATTTTACTGTAGAATGTAGGCTATGTGTGCAATTGCATGAAAGAAGTTCACTGCAGAGATTAACTTTATTAAAGATAACTTGCAATTTTACAAAATAGAGAAACAAATCCTTACCACACAACAGTGCAGTCGTTCACAAAAGCAGAAGGTATTTTCCTTTGCAACACATTTTAAAGATGGATTTCATGAACATGATATGAAGTAACACTACACCTCGGGTTTTCTCATTGATCTCTGTGTTACCTGGACCGAGAAATTCTCGTTTATTTATCAGTTTATTGACCGCTCCAGGGGTTTCGTGAAAACTACAGATCGCACTTCTGCATTTTTGTATCTCCGCCCCTCTGTTGGATCGACAGAGGTTATTACCAGAACAGTTATTGTAAAGGTAGGTTAATCCCTGAAAATTGCATTGCACTTTGTCAACTCTTTAAACAGCATTATTGTAAAAATGGAACACTATGGCAACAGCTTTCTTATGTAACAACAACATTTTGATACAGGCGGAACTGACAGAATGGCAGCTTCTTTCCGTTTCCCCCCTCAGTTTGGCATAAAAGACTGTGTTCGACTACAAACACAAGAGGTTTTCTGATTTTCCATCTTGGCATTCTCTCCGTATTTACGATTCTTTGCAGCATTTAGCCGTTGCATACAATGCGCTGGATCGTTCACTGGAAACCAAAAGTAACTCACTCCTGCTAAACATTTACTCTTTGAACTCTTAACAATACAAGTCAACATTATGACAAAGTTTGCTAAGAAGTATTTCCTACTAAAGCAAGGCACAATTTGACTATGGTAAGCGTAAAACATAGCAGACTGGCTTTTGACGGCAACATGCCCAGTGCATTATTTACATTTAATCATTTAGCAGATGCTTTTATCCAAAGTGATTTACAAATGAGGAGAGCAATAGAAGCATTTAAACTAACAATAGGACAAAATATGTAAGTGTTATGCCCCTTCCTAGTTTAGTCTAACACATTATTATTATTTCTTAAATCGACATAGAAGAGAAAAAGAAAGTGTTAGTATTAATGGATCAAGTGTTGCCGAAAAAGATGCGTCTTCAGCCATTTCTTGAAAATGGCCACGGACTCAGCAGCTCTGGTAGAGTTACGCCCGTTTCACACATACTCCGTTTGCAGTGCGTTTGCGGTGCGTATTTTTTTCCGTACCCATGTTAACAGGTTAGAGCTTTCACACTGCACGCAGATGCAGTCCGGCGATCCGTTCCAGTTGCGGTGCGTATACAGCAGTGCAGAGATCGTTTCCCGCACCGAGTCTATTTTTGCTGTGCTGCACGCGCTGAATTAAAGTGACAGCGCATGTTTCGTGGTCAAAATGAACACAAATTGACATGAAAATGTGGTAATTTAATCATAAATGCACTTAATTAAATTGAATGTAGTAATCTCACCATAAATGCATTTAATTAAATACTACTATTTTTCACAGTATCTTTTTACTTCATAATTATTTCAACAAGATCATAATGAACGACACTCGTCTCATTCGTGGAGGTGGAAAAGCAAGTTCTTTGTGACATGCAAGATTTATTGTATAAGGATTTAAATTATGCAAAAGAAAAAGGTATGAGTCTGCCGTTTTTGTCAATTTTAGGTTTTAATTTAAAATGTCTGCTGTTTTAATATACAAGTAAGGTTAAATATGTTACCACTTGCTTAAGCAACATATTATATAATCTATATAGAAGTAATGCATTGAATAACACGTTGTTTAAATTGTGTTTAAAAGTGAATACACCTATTAAAGAGTGTATATGTGTACAAAGAGAATCGCAATGCTGACAACTTTTTTTTGTTAAATAAAAGTTGCTGATAACTTTGAAATACAATTTGAAATACAAATAGTGTGAGTAAATGTGTTTGTGGTACAGCCGGATCAGTTGCGCACTGCAAACGCACGCAGCATATGTGAAAGCACTATAGCGCGTGCTGCTCCCGTACTGCATACGCACCGCAACACGCACCGCATACGCACTGCACACGGAGTATGTGTGAAACGGGCGTTAGGCAGGTCATTCCTCCAGCTTGGAACAGTGATTTTGTGCCTCTTTGAGATGGCATCACGAAACGATGTTCATTTGCAGAGTGCAACTTTCTGGATGGCACGCAAGTCTGGAGTAATGAGTTTAGGTACAAGGGAGCATACCCAGTGGTTGTTCTGTAGGCAAACTTGTTCTGTAGAGTGTCGTGAGATCTTTGGCTCATTAAAGACCATTATTCTGGATCAGTTTCAAAGGTTTGACAGTTGATGCTGGAAGGACTGCTAAGAAAGCATTACAATAGTCCAGTCTGAATACAAGAGCCATTTACCATTAACCATTTGTGTAGCATGCTCCGATAGGAAAGGCCTGATCCTCCTGGTGTTGTAACAGGCAAATCTGCAGGACCGGACAGTTCTAGCAATGTGGTCTGTGAAGTTCAATTGATCATCAATCACAACTCCAAGGTTCCTGGCTGACCTTGATGGAGATATGGTTGACAAACCCAACTGAATGGAGAAGTTGTGGTGTAGGGTTGTCGGTTAGTGAGTTAGTGTTGGGGGGCTGGATAGGGCACACTCTTCATAAAGCATCAACCAACATCAAAAGGCAGGTGTTGAAGTGGAACCCCCAAGAACAGCAGAGAAGAGACCGTCCAAGAAACACCTGGCGACGTGACCTCGAAGCCGACATCACCAAGATGGGCTACACCTGGAGCCAGCTGGAAAGAATGGCCAAAGACAGAATAATCTGGAGATCTGTGGTTTGCGGCCCATACCCTGGCAAGGGTGACGGGCATAGTAAGTAAAGTAAGTTGGGTTGGCGGGGGACCACAAGTAGCTCTGTCTTTGCAAGGTTTAGTTGAAGATAGTGGTCCTTCATCCAGTCAGAAATGTCTGTCAGGCAGGCAGCTACTGTCGGATCCTCTGGTTGGAATGAGAGGTAGAGTTGTGTGTCGTCAGCATAGCAGGGATAGGAAAAAAAAAAATTCTGAATGACAGATCTGATGTCATGTAGATGGAGAAGAAAAGTGGTCCAAGCACTGAGCCACATCTAGACACCCACATTATGGGTGTTGAAGTTTCCCTATTTGGCAAAAGGGAAGACAACAGCCTTTTTTTTCTATATTTTCTCTAGTCGGGTATAGCACCAATTTCAAAAATATTTTTGCCCTTCTACTGCATAGGCAGCCACGTTTTATTGAAAGCCCATTTTGCCAGCGATAAACCCCTTTAAATATGCACTGTTAACTTGTGTTGAAACATAACATAAACATCAAAATAGTTGCTTAATGTAGTTAAAAGAGAAGTTAAGATTAATGTCATTTTGAGCAGGATGAACATAGCAAAGTGTAAGGAATTTAGTAACTGCATGTTTAAAGATGTAGGCCTAACTCATGTCACTCAAAAAACATTTACAATTGTCTCCTACAAACAGTCATTGTCTCATTGTGGTTGGTTTGACCATTGTGGTTGCAGACAGTTTTGAAACAAGGACATTTTCTAAAGCTCTAAATACTTAGACACTTACCCAAGACATAAACACATCTTATTTTCCTAGAACGCAACACTTACTTGTGGCCAGCAGGCAATGGAAAAATCTATTATGATTATGTCTGATGAATTACTTACTGATGAATTGCTCTTCTAGATGTGAGACGGAAGAGTACAGATTAACAACAATAGCACGGATGTCCATTGTTCATTTATTAAACATGTTAACATGTTCAATCAAAATGTTTATTGATCCTTGCTCAGTAAGGTCTTGCATTAATTCAGTAAATTACTACACCTATGCTCTGTTCCCACCGGCACGTCATTCCCACGTCAATCACACACACATGTGCGTCATCATCACCCTCATCATATATGCACTCACCTCACCTCTTTGTCTGACTTCGTTTTCTGTAAGTGGACTATTACCCTCGTCTCCAGTGTCTCCGTCAAGATCATCATTTGGACTATCTCTGCTCATCTCATCACTGCACTTTTGTTATCAATAAATCTCAATATTCACCACCAATCTTCCTCTCCTGTGTCTGCTATCCGTAACAGTATGCTTTTTCCTGTGAGATTTTTGTTTGTCTATGCATTTATTTTTTTTATTTTTTTGCATAGTAAAATAAAAACTGTAGATGTAGTTTGATTTTTTTTTTTTTGCCAAATACATTTTGGCAGAATATTACCTTAACCAAGTTTAGCGTCTCGTTTTCCTTCATATTTAAAATATAAAACATATATTTTTATGGTTTAATCGAACGTATTGGGTCATAAAAAACAAGCATCCCCTTTGGACATATCTTTTGGGCACTACTGTAATGAGGATTATAATCTCAAATGGAAAAAAATAAAATATTTATTTCTATACATCTATAAATATAATGTCAGCTAAAACATGGCATTTAAATACAAATAAATCAACAACCTTTTGTTCAAATAACAGTATATGTGACTGTTTCATATTTCATAATTGGATGACAAGTCAACATTAGTAATTTTCAATCAGTTGTCAGTCCCTTTTTCCCATTATACAAAATAACTATAATCTTATAATCATAAATTTAGTTTTAGTGATATTTGTGGCTTTGATGAGGTCTGGGGAAAGGAACTGAACCTTTCTTTGAATTGCATCAGAGTTTTTAATAAGAAAGTAGAATGTTTACATACTTTTTTGTATGTTCCTCAAGAAAAGTAATTAGTTACTAGCACAGTGAGTAAAATGTGGATTACAAACATAATTCTTCTTTGAGTACAGTTTCGTTCATCATGCAGGAAAAGAGATGATCTAACAACAATGGAGATTAATAAACAATGAAGATTAATAAATACTGTAACAAATAGCTTATCTTGATCATTGTTAATTAAGTAATGTGAACAAAAGGGACCTTATTGTATATAGTGTTACATTTTCCCTAATCAGAGACAAAAGACACAGTTGCTTTTTTGTTGACAATACATTTGAATATTATCCAAGCAGATTACACTTTCTGTTAAATCATATGTTTTTGATATAGAGTAATAACAGACATGTCTTTTGGCATTTCCAAATGGTGCTGTTTGTGGAAAAGTCAATCGCTCATTATGGATCATGTGATTTATGGTCTGTCATTACCCTCTTTTTATGAAATCATTTACATAAATGCAATCGATCTGGTCACGATCCTGACAAAGCAAAAAAAAAGTCATTATTTAGATTGTCTACTGAATGTCTACTTATGATGTTTCTCATTAGTGATGGCAATAATGCAATCCTCTTTAAAAGTGTAGAACTTACCTGATCAGTTTCCCGAACAATGGATTCACTGGATGCTCTTGCATTTTGCGCTCTGTATCAACAGGAAATACATAAATCACAAACATGAACATTTGTGGAACATCATATTTAGTCTTTGCATACCTTTTTAAAAGTGTCGCCAGAAGAAATAGCAACAGTAAAGCTAAAAGTCCTCCAACACAGCCGACGATCAAAGGCACAGATAATTCTAATGGGTGGCAGATAAAAACAGAAATAAACAGATGTTGGTGTTCAGTAGATTATACACAATATGAGACAAAGTCAAGTCATAAAACCGAAATCTTTGATTATATTAGCATGTCAAATTTATAAATCAAACTCACCTGCCATAATCAGCTGGATCTCTTCTGACCTCTGAATACCATGTTCATTCTTTGCTATGCAGAAGTACCAGCCTCCACTGCTCCTATTTACAGTAAAGATCAGTTGTTCTCCTAAATCCAGGTGATTCTCCTGTCCACGTTTGTGCCAGTAGAAGGTCATGTTATTTGATGGATTGGCTTTGCTTTTACAGGTCAAAGTCACATTAGTGCCAACAGAGACTGAAGCAGATTGATCGATGGTGATGCGAGTTTCTTTTGGAGGAACTTGAGGGCAAAATAGAAACTTCTTTAGATAAACTAGATGTTATAATAGTACACATCTGAACATAATAATACTAATGAAAGAGCAAAACTACTCTAAATCACTTACACAGGACTTGTAGCATCACGGTGGTCTCCACAGTTGAGTCATTAGATGTTTTTCTTGGATATGTAGCAGTGCAGGAGATGTTCTTTCTGTGATCCATGTATGAAGCTGTGAAGGTCATGTTTGAAAACACTGAGAGGGTTTTATCAGGTTTCTCCTGTAACTGTGTTGTAATGTGGGCAGATTCAGGGATGTTAGACCAGGATATTGTAGGAGGGTGTTTGGGGCAGGGGGCTTCAGCAGAGCAGCTCAGACTGACTGTTGTTTCCTCCATCACTGCTTTCAGATCAGTGGGTTGAAAGATTAGAGGTTGTGGTGAATCTACAGGGCAAAGTGTACATGGTATAAAATACTGTTACATTTAAGGAAAACATACAACAACTACAGGCTACTTCAAAAATTAAGCATACCAAGAGACTTGATTTTGTCCATCAGGAATTGATTGGTTGGTTGTGGTTTGCTATTGCTGTGATCTGAGTGACATGATATCCCGTCCTCATGCCGAAAAACACCATCAGAGAAGAGAAGGCATGTCGTTGCAAGATAGAGGGAGAGTTGTTTTTTATTATAGATTTTGAGGGCACATGAATAAAATAAAATAAATAGTGAAACATATCTAATATGTTTGACATCCTTTGACTGGATGGAATCAGAGTGTGTGTCCATTAAACATTACTCGATTTTCTGTGAAATCTGTCAACTCAAATCTGCAGACTGGCTCTCAATTTCGACAATAGTGTTGACTCGTCCAGACTGTAAATCCAGATTGTTTTGTGAAATGTATTTTATAAATATATTTTTGGGAATAGCTTTTTTGTATATATATTCATGCACATTAATTGTTTTTTGAGCATGTGAATTAAGTTTTATGTGAATTTGCCTACGTATGTGTGCATCATCATTTCTTGCGGGAATTATTAAAGTCACCATGGAATCAAAATGGACAATTATCATTTTTTATTGTATATTGCAGAATTAATTATAATTGATTTATGCGTGCATTTCATTATTGTAAAATAAAAATAAAAACATGTGCCCTCATAATCTTTAATCAAAATAACTTCCCTCCCTCTTGCATCTCTTCTCTGCTGACGTACTGGCGCGAGAGCGGGACAACCTGTCACTAACATGACATCAAATCAATAACAAACCACAACCATCCAATCAATTCTCCATTCACAAAATCAAATTCCACCTACGTGTTTTCTTGTTAAAAAAAACACATATTACTCATTTATAATTACTTTTGATCAGAAATCGCGTATCTCCAAAAACGCTACTTTCAGGAAATGGAATTTTTTAAATAATTAAAAACCATGTTGTCAAAGTTGATATTATGGCTTTGGTCAGACACTTGCATGTGTCCATATATTATTAACATTTTACCAAAGTCAAGCTCAAATTGAATGATTAGGTTTTTTACCAGAGAATTTCAGAGATATTTGGACATATGTGTTATGTCCGTCATTAGAACAGCCGCATTTGAGGCAGTAAGTACACTCTTAGAAGAAAAGGTTCTATATAGAACCTTAAAAGGTTCTATAGGCGCTTCGTATTTGGAACCCCTAAAAGGTTCTACACTCTTAGAAAAAAAGGGTTCATTGGGGTTCTATATAGAACCATAGGGTTCTTTACTCAACTCCAAAGAACCTTTTATGCTAAAAAGGTTCTATAATGACAAGAAATAACCCTTTCTTGGGTTCTGTATAGAACATTTTAGGGGTTCCAAATACGAAGCGCCTATAGAACCTTTTAAAGGAGAACTCCGGTCAATTTTAACATTGAGCTCAATTTTTAGTAAATTTGGAGTGCTGTCAATACAGAGAACAACGACAAAAATCGGTGTTGCCTACACTGTTTTATCCTATTTTTAAAATTTACACCCTATTGACTTGAATGGGGCAAGTTTTAAACCTGCTTTTATCCTCTTAACATATTTGATGTGTCATTACAAGTGCCCAGCCATGTTGAGTGATTCCTTAAGAGTGAACACGAGTGAATCTGACTGCAGTAGATGTGAAAGATATGAATAAAAATGATGTTATATCAGCCAGCGCAAATACCTGTATTTAGTTCCTGTTTTCGGTAGAAGTCCAAAGTAGTCGATTGTCGAGTTCACGCGCATAGGTTTAGTTGCTATGATCACGCGCGTGAACTCGACAATCGACTACTTTGGACTTCCACCGAAAACAGGAACTAAATACAGGTATTTGCGCTGGCTGATATAACATCATTTTTATTCATATCTTTCACATCTACTGCAGTCAGATTCACTCGTGTTCACTCTTAAGGAATCACTCAACATGGCTGGGCACTTGTAATGACACATCAAATATGTTAAGAGGATAAAAGCAGGTTTAAAACTTGCCCCATTCAAGTCAATAGGGTGCAAATTTTAAAAATAGGATAAAACAGTGTAGGCAACACCGATTTTTGTCGTTGTTCTCTGTATTGACAGCACTCCAAATTTACTAAAAATTGAGCTCAATGTTAAAATTGACCGGAGTTCTCCTTTAAGGTTCTATATAGAACCTTTTCTTCTAAGAGTGTACATCACATTACGTTTTCATCAACTTACAGGTTATAAAGTTTACTGTAGATGTGAGCGCTCAGTTTTTTTCTGTCATTTGGCCAAAATTTCATGTCATTATGGCTATGCTAGACTAAGACACTCTTCTCTGTTCCTCAAATACCTTTATACTACACTCTAAAAAAATGCTGGGTTGATTTAACCCAAATTTGGGTCAAATATGGACAAAACCCAGCCGTTGGGTCACATACTGCCTCCAAACTGCACTTTATTCACGATAGAGCCCAGGTGGTGTTATGAGGTTTAGTCACAAGCTCTTTTTAATACTTTTCATTGGTCAGATATTTGCAAAACCCACAGACAGATGTACAGGGTGACCAATAGAAATGATTTTTAAAAAAATGACCAAATGAAGCTACAAGGTTTCCGCTCAACAGCGATGATATACGCCACATAGAAAAGACTGTCACAACTTCTGTTTCGTGCTGACTTTAATAATACTAATCTGGCTCCGTATAGGCAAAGTATCAATTGTAACATTTTGTTTATTTGTTTATCCATGGAGAACACCATAAATTAATTTTAGTAATAAAAATATTCAGGGAACTAATCATGAATGTGACATAATGTAACAACAGATTAATATAGTTTATAGTGGAGCCCCACTCACCTGAGACAGAAATGTAGATGGGAATCGGATATGTGTATTTCCAATCCTGTGGCTTTATTTCCACCTTGAAGTAGTAATTGTCTGAATGATTGTTCATGACATCATAGAAAACTGTGGTACATTCACGCCGACTGAGATTTCCAGTTATCTCTATACGACTGAATCCTCTGCTGATGTTTGTACTTCCATTATAAACTACCAAACTATCTGGTTGGAGAAAAGCATGATTATGCTTTATCCAGGCGCCAAATATACTTTCTGCATTCTTCAGTCCGTTATCTGGCACTTCAAATGTACAAGGTATCTGCACACAAGAGCCGCTCAGTGCTGTTATTCTGCTTGGCATTTCTGCATTATACACTGAAAACAGAAAAAATATATAAACATACAAACACCTTAAAATATAATGTTTTGCAAAATGACTGTAATACAGGGTACAAAACTAAAGCTAAAATGATTTTCTTACAACCGGTCTAAAGCTTTCTGATGATTTTATTTTCAGTTAGACAGCACAAGGAACTCACCTGAAGATACCAGTACAAGTTCATCCGTTATGAACAGTAAAGCCATGAACAGAATGATATACATCTTTAGTCCTGCAGATACAAACCCACACAAAGACACTATGAAGACAATTTACATGATAGAGTCTCTGTCTTTTTTTAAAGACACTCCCAAATCTTAAAGCATTATATTTTCTGTATGTCCTCATTAGGATTTTATTATGATTCGTATTTTCATTTTAATATTTTGTCTATCAATAATTAATTGTTTTGGTTACACTTTATTTTACGGTGTCCATGTTACATGTTCAATTTTTAAATTTAAGTACTGAGTACCGGTAATACTAATTAACCATGCACTTACTAGGGTTAGGGTGTGGTTATAGTTACATGTAATTATTCACAATTTATAGTATTATAACTGCATGCACGTGTAACAAGGGCACTGTAAAATAAAGTGCACCTTTTTTTAAACATTTTTAAAAAATGTGATAGTCTTAAATATTGATAGAACATCCTTACCTAGAGCTGTACAATCTGTAATTCAAGGAAAAACAGAAGTGAATTATTTTGTTCTCTTTACAATTACTATGCAAATATTTGTAGACAATAGTTTCGCTGTGGTTTTACAGTTAGATGGATTACCATGACCAAATAAAAAACAAACACAACATTCTTGTCCAAAAATGTCCAAACATGCTGTAATCCATACTTTAAATTTGAATATGTTTTTGTACATTTCTGTACTTCAGCATTTTAATATAACAGGTGACAATAAAATTGTAATATTGTATGTTGACTGTTGTACTTCCTCATGAGACTTGTTTTGTTTTTTAAACCATATGATCATCATTTGTTCTAGTTCAAATCTGACTCATAACCATAAGGTTAATCTCCACAAAAGGACTATTCATGAACTTTCAGCCTTATGCCCTTCAGCAAGACACTTTACCTCAAAAGCAGTTTCACACTGTCTCTGTAAATAAGGTAATTTCCAAAACATCATCTAAATGACAAATTAGTTGATATTACAATACAGATCTTGGTAACACTTTAGAATAATGGTCCGACATTAATAGTAACATGCAGGACTTAATGTGTAGTTCTACATAAGCACTTTAGCTACTAGCATTAACTAATATGGAAACAAGATGAACTAATCAGCAAATTTAGAACTGAAGTAGATGGCTCTTGAAGATTGTCTTTTTTACTCTAAACATGGTCATAAAGCATCATAATTACTCGTGTTAAGTATTCACTCCTTAAGAACTTAGTGATCTGGGGCCGTATTCACAAAACATCTTAAAGGGGTCATGACATGAGAAACCAAATTTGCCTTGATCTTTTGGTATATAAGAGGTCTTTGTACCATTAAAACGTCCTGCAAGTTTCATAGCTTAAGACTTCCTCCCCATTATAAACGAATCATTTATTTAATCAAGCTCGAAATACAGCTCGTTCTGGATCCATGGTAAGAAGTGACGTCACGGTACGAAGTGACGTACCAGCGTTTGCATATGACCGCCTCCAGAACAAGACAACTACGCTTTAAGCGGAAGACAACTACGCTCATTTTGTATCGTTGTCGCCCCGCGCGCCCGCGCGCCTCACAAGTGTTCAGTCGACGGACAGCGAGTGGGTCTGTGTACAGGGAAATTACGATGCCGCGCAGATGTGCTGTTCCTGGCTGTGGACAAACAACATCTTTGAATACGCTGCCGAAAGATCCAGACGTCAGGGAAAAATGGATGCACTTTATTTTTTGCGGACGTCCCAGTCACAGCAGTGTTAGTTTAAGCGTTTGTTCTATACATTTGAAGGATGACTGTTTTGAGAATAAATCCCAATATGATGCTGGCTTTGCCAGAAAACTGTTGCTCAAAGATAAGTCCGTGCCGACTATTCTGGGCTCAACAACGACGACGCAAACTGTAAGTAATGTATTTAAAACTTTAAACTACTTTTTAAATACGCTGAATCCGCAAATGTTCTGGCTTGGGGCGTTAATAATTGATGCATAGGCACTGACGTTAGCCAATCATAACAGTGGGCGTTAACACTGAACTCTTAAAGGGGAAACACCCCCAAAACAGACTGTTTGAATCAGAGGATGAGAAACAGGGTGGGAAAAGGTCATAAATCACTACATTTTAAAAGTTTTTTGTAAAAAAAAACTATAGTAATACTATAATTGCACCTAAGGGAACATAATAATAAAAATAAAAAAACCATGTCATGACCCCTTTAAGGCTAAAGTATAGCTCCATACTTGCCAATTTAGGAGAAACTAAAAATAACGAGCGTCTCAGTCCTAATTTAAGTACTAGGCTACAACATTTTGCTCTAAAAGTATTTCCCAAAGCATTTTAGCGATAAAACCAGTTAATCTATGAAAAGTTAGTCACTGAGATCAAATCACAAACAATCCTAAAATGTGTCACGGGTGGTTGCAGGAAGGCAGATGAAGACGATGAATAAAGTTTCAAAACGACGTTTCATAATACTACACGGGCAGGGCAGGGCACACACACGCGCGCACACACACACACGCACGCACGCACGCACACACACACACACACACACACACCCTTCTCTCTCCCACTTCACTTCCTGTCCTGTCTACTCACTGTCCTATCATAATAAAAAGACAAAACGCCAAAAATAAATCTTCTAAAATAAAAATAAAAATAATGTCCTATGACCTGTGGCAGTTGTTTCACATGTTTACACTTACAATTGATTGAATAAACATGTAAAATAAGCCTATTTTGTGTGCTGTCCGAGGGGATCGAGGGCTCCAAGCTCAGAATTTAGCCCAATCCCAGAGTATTCTCCTCCATATCCTCCAGTTGGAGATGGACAGATGATACTATTGTCCAGTTGAGGTGGAGGAGGGATATGAGTCGACCGTATGCCTCGATCCTCTCAAACTGGTTGGATATTAAATATCTCGAAATGCAGACATGTTAGAGGCTGACAATTGTTTAATTAGAGACACTTAGCCTACATTTTAAAATCTTTATTTGAATATGGCAACACAACTTTTTTTTGAATATGGCACCATACCTTGCTCTAATATTTATTTGATTAAACTACTGAAAGAGACCCCTTCCCCACCAGCCAATCACTGTGGTCATAGTTAGTAAGCGTGATGACATCATCCATTGCAACAAGGTCAAAACGCCCTTTCTCTTAGTTCAAGACTTCTCTTTATTCTTTTGTAAAAGTTAGTCTCAGCAGCTTTGTGAATAGGTTTTAGGAGAAAACTCTTACCTAAGAACTTTTACTGCTCTTTAGGAGAACTATTATTAGATAAAATGTTTTGTGATTACGGCCCCAGATCACTAGTAGTTCCTGCAGAGGGATAAGGTAGCTAACACTTGAGTAATTATGATGAAATTTATGACCATGTTCAGGGTAAAAAAGACAATTTGCTTATGTCTCAGACATGTTAATATTGTGATTAGTAATTACTTAGTAATTCTCTACTATTTTTCATAGTTGGTAGATCTTAATGAGGCTAATCTTATTCAGTAATTAATTATTGATAACCTAATAAGGTGTCAGGATTATGTTTTGTTCTGTTCCTGTTTCTTGTCTCAGTTTGTTCCCTTGGTTCATGATTTTGTTCAACTGTTGTCCTATATTAAATATCTCATTAGCTTATTTAAGTCCTGTATTAATTCAGTTCATTGTTCGGTGTTACAGAAGCATTCTTATACAAGTCTATTCAAGTTTGAATAATTCATATATACTTCTGCAAACAAAACAGTAGGCCAACTACCAGTATTTATAAAATAATTGTCTTTATTCAAAAACCATTTGAGCATTTAAAACTTCACAGAAAGTTCTTCTCAATAAGAAATAACTTGACTGTAAAATGTGTTTAAGATCAGCTCTGAACTCCTCTGACTGAAATCGCTTTCATTTAAAATAAACTAGTTGTAATGAACAAATATACACAAAATTTAGCCTGAAAACAACATTGGTTAAAAAAGTTTTTATAATTAACTCTGTGTAATGCGCTAAACTATAAATACATTTGCTCTGTCACCCTTTTGCCAAAAAAAAGTTTAATATTGGCTCATCTGTGACTAAAACATAATAATGCACTGGCATAGGTTCAGGATGATAATTAAATGTATTGAAGGGAGAAATGAATGAAGAAAAACTGGAACTGAGAAGTAAAAAACAAACAACTCAAATTTATAATTACAGAATACGTATGATGTAGCATTTAAACGCCTGACTGGAAGACATTAATCACTGAGTAAAAACAATGAATGTGATGTACAGTGATATATATAAATTAAAAAATAAAGTTGTTAAATGTTTTATTTCCATAAGCCAAGCCAATAAAGCATACTACATAACACAGTTCACAGTTCAAGCCATTTATTCTAATGTAAACTAATCGTGGTTCATCTCCTTCCCTGGGCCTCTGACCTCGGCATATACCGTCTCTTCTCCTGAGACCTGTGCTGTAGTGATTTTAGTTTGAGTGGAAAAGTCAATCTCTCCATATTGGACCATGTCATTCTCATCCTTTGGCATCTCTAGCTCTTCGCCCGACACAAAACCACCATTAGCATAAATGGTCTTCACTTGTTTTTCCTGACCCTGAAAGAGAAAACATAATAAATGTTTAAGTGGATCCACTGTTTTCGGTTTTTGTACATAATAAACAATTATTGTAAACGCATGGTATTGATATTTGCTTATTATGGCACTTCCTATTTGAAATGACAGTAACGTCATCTGCTAAAAGAGTGTAAAACATACCTGATCTGAGACGTCGGTTTCCATAATAGTGGATGCCTTTACTCTTTGCACTCTGTATTAATAGGAAATTCAGAAATCCATAAAATACACAACATACCACCATGTTGTGAACACCAGATTATGTGTTTCAAAGAGAAATGACAGGTCTGAATTCATTTATTCAGAAGTCTGGTTGCTCTATTCCATACAATTCACCATCTAACTGTGCTTACCTTAGGAAAAGTGTTATCAGAAGAAATGTCAACAGAATTGCTGAAACTCCTGCTACACAGCCAATGATCAATGAGTGATCTAATGAGCCTGATTGAAAAAATAAAGCAAAATTAGTTGGTCAATAGGCTGTGCAGATCTTTTAAAAATAAAATTCAATCATACAACTGGAGCTACCTATGATGATCATCAGACGTTTATCTGTACATAAATAAACTCACCTGTCATAATCAGCTCGATCTCTTCTGACCTCTGAGTACCATGTTCATTCTTTGCTATGCAGAAGTACCAGCCTCCACTGCTCCCATTTACTGTAAAGATCAGTTGTTCTCCTAAATCTAGATGATTCTCCTGTCCACGTTTGTGCCAGTAGAAGGTCATGTTATTTGATGGATTGGCTTTGCTTTTACAGGTCAAAGTCACATTAGTGCCAACAGAGACTGAAGCAGATTGATTGATGGTGATGCGAGTATCTTTTGGAGGAACTTGAGGGCAAAATAGAAACTTCTTTAGATAAACTAGATGTTATAATAGTACACATCTAAACATAATAAAGCTAATGAAAGAGCAAAACTACTCTAAATCACTTACACAGGACTTGTAGCATCACGGTGGTCTCCACAGTTGAGTCATTAGATGTTTTTCTTGGATATGTAGCAGTGCAGGAGATGTTCTTTCTGTGATCCATGTATGAAGCTTTGAAGGTCATGTTTGAAAACACTGAGAGGGTTTTATCAGGTTTCTCCTGTAACCGTGTTGTAATGTGGGCAGATTCAGAGATGTAAGTCCAGGATATTGTAGGAGGGTGTTTGGGGCAGGGGGCTTCAGCAGAGCAGCTCAGACTGACTGTTGTTTCCTCCATCACTGCTTTCAGATCAGTGGGTTGAAAGATTAGAGGTTGTGGTGAATCTACAGGGCAAAGTGTAAACGGTATTGCTGTTAAATTTAAGGAAAACATACAACAGCTTTATACATACTCTAAAAACACAATCAACACACAGAGAGGATATAATCAGGTTTTTAAATAAACCTACCAATAAATGAACATATATGAAACCAAGTCACATTCACAAAAATATTATACATAAAAAAAGCAAGTTATGTGCACACAATAAAATGATGTATTCATAAAATAATTCCACAAATCCAAAACACAATTCAAAGACAAGCTGTGTACAAAAAGTTGTGAATGTTTAAATTTTAGTTTATTTTAATTATTTGAGTTTATTATTGAATCTGAATTTGCAATTATTTTAGAATTGTGTGCATATTTTCATGGAAAGTCCATTCACTCTGCGGCCATATTTGCAAGGATTTTTGGCAGTTTTTTTGCGCATTCAAGATCAAGCCCTGTTTACTTTCCATCTTGCTCATAGGGGTAGGCTACTTGATTCCAAGTTTTTTGGAGTCGACTCTGACTCTCACCAAAGGAGTTAATGGAATCGTTTCCTCGAATTCATGTACTTTACATCAAAAAAGAGTCAGGAATATAACAAGATAGCAGGCATTGTGTCATTGGTTAAGAGATGCTGGTTAGGCATGACGAAGATGATAAATTCAAACAGTCTTCATTTACAAACTCAAATAACTCAAGAATACAGAAACAGGCAGAATATTTAATTAACCAAACTACACTTACATGTTGACAAGAACCGACAAATAAACAGAGAACAAAGAGGAACTTGAATTCACAATGATAATGAACTAAATGCCGACTGGTGAGCTTGTTAATGAATGTTCATGACAACTAATGACTTTTGGGAAACTAGAACAAAGGACACAAGGGGAAAAAACTGGGGCCTTTTACACAACACCGTTTTCCACTAAAAACGGAAAACTTCGGCCGTTCATTTACACGACAATGACGGTTTGGGCCTGAAATAGCAAACTTTTGAAAACGAGTTTCAAAGTGCAAGTTTTTGAAAATGATACCGGTTATCATCTCCGTGTAAACTTCAAAAACGTGAATCTGTGAAAACGTTATTACCGGTAAATGCGTATTATACATTTTACGCGTCAGTTGCACGCACAGACAGTATATAAGAGGGTTGCACGTTTGGCGCGAATGCTCTGTAGAAGAATGCATATGTGCGCAGGCGCGTAGTTTCTCTTTACAAAGAGACATCGCCCGCTACTGACCTGGCAGCATAATAGTGTTTTTAATCAGTTTCATGAATCCGTGTGAATGGGGATCATTTTGATAATGTTGTCATCTGTACAAATATTATTATTATTTGTTTTTTGTCATGTAAATGTCCAAGAAAATGAAACTAACCACAAACAGGATGTGACATTGTTTTACAGCAAATTTGTAAGAAAAAAATTTCCCCTTTATTAAAATAACACACTTTTAGCATGACTATCCAAATTAGTCCAATGTAGGGAAATGATTTGTGTGCAAGAGCTGAACTTGACAATTGGGTTATTCAGAGTCAAGGAATCAACTCTTTTAGAGTCGACTCCTTATTAATTGGACGTTGCAATTTCTTCCATTCATAGTAATAGGAGTACACCATCTTGGTATATTTAAAATCTTTGGATGCACACATCTAAGTAAAATGTTTTTGGATGTACTTCTTGTGACTCCAAACTTTATGAGGACATTTTTGATAAGGAAGCATGGGATTTGCATGTGTCTCATAATTCATCCTGTTAGACACATTTGTGCTTTAAATGAAAACAAATGCACAAGCAACCTCATGGACAAGTTCATTCCCCTAGTCAGGCCAAATAATGTGCCTCAGAAAATTGCATGCTTCATTATTAACACTGTCCTCATAATGTGTTTTTAGTCACAATAAATAACAACTTAGAATAATGATCCATCATTTGGTCAATGCAGGATGTAATGCAGTACAAAACTACATTAACACTTCAGCTATAGCCTACTATTAACTAATGTGGATGGACCCTTATTCTAAAGTGTAAGGCTACCTAACGAACTACTATCCAAAACATTTGACTTTACTTAAATACGCATCCCTTTCTTTGTTGTAAATGTTTAATTTCAATTCTGATTAAGTCATATTGCACAAAAGTTGTGCAAAACCGTGCTCCTTGAGTCCTGGCTGAATAGTGCGATGGATGTGTGTGTGGGAGTAGAGGAGCAGTTGGGCATCTGTGGATTGTGTTTTGCGTTTTTATGAATATAGCCTATCATTTTATTTTGCACATTGTTTTTTGTGCATGTGAATTGTGAATTTGCATGCGTGCATATCACCTATTATGCATGAATTATTAAAGTCACCATGAAATCAAATTTTGTATCGAATGTTGCAGTGTTTATTTAATTGATTTATCCGTGGAGCCTTTTTTTTTTTTAAGCATGTGCACTCATAATCTTTAATCAAAATAACTTTCCCTCCCTTGTGCAGCAACATCAAATAATACAGATATACAAATATGATGCACTTCCATTAGGCCTACTTACGAATAAACTGCAACACACAATATGGTGGAATATGTCCCACCTTCTAAATAAGAGTCAATCGCTGATCGGTAAAGTCATTGCCGGGTTCTCCCATAGAAACCTGAGACTCGCTTAGGACTGCATATGCGCTGTGCCTGGTCTGGCCTAAACAACAAGCTTTTTAATGCTATTTGAGCATAAGAACCGCATTTATTGGATTTTGTTGCGGATTTGAAATATGCAATTGTTTGTTCGGACAACAGTTTTTGAGATTTCAGGATTCTCCCATTCAAATAGATAGGATTTGGTCTTGGATGCTCGAAATAATTGACCGGAGTTGCAGCAAATACGGCCGATGACTGAACAGACTTTCCTTGAGAGGGTCTTCTCTGATGACGACAGTGTTATTTAATTCATTTTTCATTAAAAAAAAATACTCAGGCCTTCACAATCATAATTCATAACCAGGAAGTAATTTTAAAATGTCACAACAGATTAATAGTTTTTAGTGGAGCCCCACTTACCTGAGACAGAAATGTAGATGGGATTCTGATATGAGTATTTCCAATCCTGTGGCTTTATTTCCACCCTGAAGTAATAATCGTCTGAATGATTGTTCATGACATCATAGAAAACGGTGGTACATTCACGCCGACTGAGATTTCCAGTTATCTCTATACGACTGAATGCTGTGCTCATGTTTGTACTTCCATTATAAACTACCAAACTATCCTTTTGGAGAAAAGCATGATTATGCTTTATCCAGGCGCCAAATATACTTGTTGCATTCTTCAGTTCGATCTTTGGCACTTCAACTTCAAATGTACAAGGTATCTGCACACAAGAGCCGCTCAGTGCTGTTATTCTGCTTGGCATTTTTGCATTATATACCGGTAGGTCTACTGAAAACAGGAAAACAATATAAACATACAAACACCTTAAAATATAATGTTTTGCAAAATGAGTGTAATACAGGGTACAAATCAAAGCAAAATTAATTTTCTTACAAAATATACAATTTCTGAAAAGAAAGTAACAAAGTTTACTTATTTCTTGTTTCACGTAATTACTGTAATACAATTTTTTTGTTGTACAGCAATAGCCGTCTCACCTGCTGAAGATACCAGTACAAGTTCACTGGAGAAGAACAGAAAAACCATGAAAGGAAACACAGACATCTCGAGTGCTGTAGGTACAAACACGAAAACATGAGTTTCCAATCTACAAAAATGCTTCACACGGATGTCTTTTTCTTTTGACTCTTAAAAAGTTATATTTTCTGAATTATATTTTAATGTGAATAATTTTGAATTGGATAGTCACAAATGTGCTTAAAGAGAGACAACAAAATGATAGAGAAGCCTCACCTACAGCAGTACAGTCCGTCATTCATTCAGAGTAAAACAAGTCCGGCACGATTTCCTCACAGAACTAAGGATCTCTGTGATCTGACTACTAGTCTTCAGACAGGGTAATGATGCAGAGGTTAACTATTTCCAGGAGTCCCCATGTGTGCTTTCAAAAGGTGAAGCAATTAATATTACCATAATAAAATGAACCAAATGCCCATGTCTGTAAAACATGGATATAGACTATCAAATGACCTTTTACATTTAAATTATTTCTGTACTTCAGCACTAGAATATCATATAACAGTTTTTTTTTTGTCTACATTAAACAATACTCTGTTGCACTTCCTCATGCAAACCTGTTTATCAACCCATCAGGAAATAACAGAGAAGCTTTAGTACAGAGTTAGTGATTACTGTTCTGAAATAATAGTGCATTGTATCATAGTGGTTAGTATGGAAGCTTGATATAAACCTCTATCGCAATTCTGACTTTAAAACATTAACTGACTTCTGACGTAAATTGAGAGGTAAAATTGCAATTACAAGCAAAAAAAAAAGTCAGAATTGTAAGATAAAAAGTCACGATCATATTTTTTTATTTAGTGGCGGAAACAAGCTTTCATAGGTTAGAGATCTAGGTAGGTAACAAAAAGTTTATAGGTTTAATCTGCAGTATGGATGGGAACAAAAACATATTCATGTAATCAGCCTGTTGTTTAGATATCTTAAAACCAGACAGAATTTCATCAAAACAAACCACACAAAACATAATATAGTTAAATAGTTAACTTTATTCAAGACGGTAAAGAAAACAGGGTAATTAAAACTTATTTCCCCCAAAGTTTATTAAAATACTTATAATGTTCTCATGTTTTGTTCGTCAGTATGAAATGAAATAACGGTTATGGACATGACCAGCTCTGAACTCCTCTGGCTGAAATCACATTCATTTGCCCTTCTTAAATTTGCCCGGTGTAGCACTTGTTTTCTGTTTCTTCTTGGCAGATCCTTTTATTTCAGGCTCCTATGTAATAAAAAAAACAATATTTTACAAGTTACTTTGCAATGAAGCAATTAAAAAAAAGAAATAAATCATTAAGAAATCCACACAATTACCATAAACTAAATCATAAGAATATTATATATTTTTTAGAGTATTATTATTTCATTCTCTCAACAAAGCTATATTAAACAAAGTTAGTTGCAGTCATTACATCCTACCTTACGCTTAGAAGAGATTGATCCGGTAACAGTAAAGAACGTGTCCAGCCGGCCCTGGGTGCTCACTTGTCTGCTCTTCATGATCTTCTTACAGCCGTTGCGGATACGATCCTCACTAACAACACACAAATGACAAAAACACATCTGACAAACATATTCTGCTGCAGTGAGAACATAGCCACAAACACAAAAGAACAATTTAATTTTTATTGGTTTCATCTCAAACCTCACAGCACAACAGGCTTCACTAACCTGCTTTCCACCAAAATGGTGTGGTTTTTGTGCTAGAGCTGACGCTTGGCACAAACATCAAATCTAACACACACATAAACATGCCACATCACAACTAGGGCTGCAACAACTAATCGATAAAATCGATTACCCATAATGAAAATAATCGACAACGGATTTTCTTATTGATGACGATTAGTCGCGTCTGCGTGCTGTGCTCGAAAACCATCAGCCAGTCATGTCGCTTTACAGTAGTGAAAAACTCATTTCTATGGAAAAAACGTGGAAAATAGCAGAGGTAAGCTGCTGCGGGAAAGGTACATGATCCAAGTTGTCTGAAACACGAGAATGCTTTAAGTTTATAGTTAAGCGCTTCTAACAAAAGCATAAGAGGTTACTGCATCTTGCCCTCAGGTGCTTTGACAGATGCATGTGTGGTTTAATGCCTTTGACATGTTTTCCTCAGCGCATAAGCATTTCCTCAAACTCAAATCCTTATCTGTAAATGTTAGAAAGTCCCGTGAGTATTTCCATTTTGCATATTCTGACAAGCGAGTCTTGTTAAACTTCAGTGTTCAATGAACAAGCGCTGGTGGGTCAAGCACGTCAGACAGACGGAGCGCAGTAGAATAGGAGTGCAATATTTCTGTCTACAATACACATTTTGCTAAAATATTTTGTTAGAAATTAAGTGTAGGTTTAAAAATTTTACATTTAACAAGTAATCATATTTATGAGAGCATTAACAGTAAAGGCACTATTGTTGGTATTACATTTACATTTATTCATTTAGCTGACGCTTTTATCCAAAGCGACTTACAATTGCTATATATGTCAGAGGTCGCACGCCTCTGGAGCAACTAGGGGTTAAGTGTCTTGCTCAGGGACACATTGGTGTCTCACAGAGGATTCGAACCCGGGTCTCTCACACCATAGGCATGTGTCTTATCCATTGCGCCATCACCACCCCTGGTATAGCCCATTAATGTAATATAAATATTTTATAATAATTCAGAGTGAATGTGTGTGTTCTATATACCTTGCACAAGTGAACATTGTGCTTTTGTTTTTATTGTAATTTTTAATTGTCATTTTAATTTCGGTTTAATCAGTAACCAATCGGTTGTTTTTAGGTTTAGAATGTAATGTTTGCATTTTAACCCTTTTTTGCTTATAATGTACAGCATAGCCTACATAGATATTCACTATATTTGTTTCATAGGCTTTATCTTACACATTGTTTAGGAGGACAGCATTGGGCAGGATGTGGACTAACAGTGTTAAAAATAGATTAAAATATTTTTTATAAAAAATAATCAATGTATGATGATTTTATAGTTTTTTCATCCCACTAATCGGAAAAATAAATCAACAGATTAATCAATTATCAAAATAATTGTTAGTTACAGCCATAATCCCAACCTTTGTGTACAAACCATTGTATATCCAGAGCCATTAATGTGGCATCACAAGCTGCTTCTGCAATGGCTTGTAGTCACTTAGATATAGTATTATGAATAAAGTAATAGCTGTTTATTTACACACATGAAATTAACACTTTATAATGACCTTATTTTATGACAGTAAACTCTAAATCAAACCCTAATTCTATAGAAAGTACATGCTAATTAATATTACACAGTACTGAGTGTAATTACACTGTAACAACGACACCTTAAAAGAAAGTGCTACGCTATTTTAAAGTGTCCGTGTTACAGTGTAATTATACATTTAAGTACTGAGTAATACTAATTAACTATATGTTCTTACTATAGCTTGGATTAGGATGTGGTTTTGGGTTAGTTGGACGTAATTTGTAAGCCGCGCTATATTGGTCCAATGAGGGTTTCCAATAATACGGGGAAGGTTTCTTGCGCGTTCCGTCTTTCCAGCATCTCGAAGTAACTTGGGTTAAATGCAATACATTTCTCATATATAATTACTCGTTATTTCATCTGACTCCATAAATGAAAGGTTTTGATAATATCTATGCATCACTAAAAGTGAGCGAATGTTTGACTATTACTTTTAAACTATTTAAGGTGCTGTATGGAGTTTTCAGCGGCATCTAGCGGTGATGTTTCAGATTGCAACCAATACGTTTACAAGCGAGTGCTCGTGCTTTCTTTTGTTTTTTATTATTATGTGGAGTTTGTGTTGGAGTCTGTGTTGTGCTAGTCGTTTCCTAGTATTAGCAGACTCCATGTCATAAAGTTGCAGTGTCGTCGCTGTTGAGTGCAAAGTCAGTAGATGAGGCGAGAGGCGAGACGCTCGGGAGCGCGCATGCAGGTCTCAGTCACGTCACTGGATTTCGCGGCAAATCTGACCCGGAGCATCACATGGAAATAGGAATACTTGCTTTCATAGGTAATAGCAAAACCCACCAAGTGGATCATTTTATTGTGAGATTACAACCTCTTCACACACAGGTAATAAAAAATGGATTCATTTAGTAGAAAAACTTCATACAGCACCTTTAAAGGAACAAGGTCAAAATCAGTTTGAATAATCAAATGTAACAATATATTAAATCAGGTATCAGGTCAATTGTATAATCAATTCAAGGATAATCAATACAAAACATGAATAAAGAGAAGAGATGCGAACCCAACCTGAATAAATACGTTGGCTGGGAGTCTCGATGACTCCCAGCCATCATGGGCCAGTCTGGATACAGAAAGCGCCCTGATTCCTCTGCCGCATTCCATTAAATAGCCAAAACCTCTTTCACATGCTAACAATGGGAATTTACATTCAGAGTTGACACCTTTTGGGGGTAGGAGACCATTTGCCTAGAGACAACCTTCCTTTGTGTGCCAGTTTCTCTAAACTTCTCAAAACCCGATTTCTTTTTGTTTAACTTGTTGGAAATGAGACATTTGTTCCACTCACTCTGAGACATTTTAAATGATACTAAACATCATAATCATTCAGATTAAACCACATATATATTCTTGTGTGAGTTTTTAGGCGTGAGAGGGAGTGAGACTGCACGGGGGAGGTCAGATGTTAATTTCCAGCAAGGTCCTTTGTCTCATAGACCAGTCTATCTCTCCAACCAGTTTTTCCAGCCTTACATAATTACGCACAATTTATAGTAATTACTATACTAACTATATGTAGCGTGTAACAAAGGCACTGTAAGTAATATGTAACTAGTATTTGTAATTTAAATAATTTGTGATGTTAGTAGTTCCAGGTTTTAGACTGGCATGTTTTAGGAGTCGCTGCAGTCCAGAACCCTTTTGGCAGAAAGTAAGAGATTTAAGTTGGTTTGTACCTGAACTGTTTCTCAGCACACATGAACTGAATGAGTTTCTCCTCGTCAGGTTCGTTCCACTTCAGATCAACAGATGGACCGTCCACGACCTCAGGCTCCAAGAACAGACCCCGAGCCTCTTTATACAGCCAGTCCTCTGGAGCTGGGTGCTTCTGCAGCACAAAAACAATATGTTGGAAGCCTACTTAAAAGATGAAGACTGGATGTTGTGGTTTTTAGCAACAGTAAAACTGCAATTCACTTCTCACGAGAGAAGTAGCACGATTCACTTCTGTCTTCTGCAGAATATTACGAGACTGAAAAGTATTAAGAATTTAAACAAATTTACACAGCAGGAGTAGAATTAGCAAAAGGCTATTTTTCCTCTGTTGACCCTTGACAGAATGTTAAAAAGTCACCCTAAAAACAAAGCATCTTATATTAATACACACAAAAGAGAAAGGAAAAAAAACCATTAACTTTATCAAATAAAAAAATACAAGTACCGTATATGATTCCACGCGGAAATCATGCTAAAATACATTAACAGACAATTTTATCTAAACATATATTGTGGTACATAAATTTTTTTTTAAGATGAAACAACCATTTGTATCCAGTCTTCTAATCGTTGATGGGATGGAGTTCCATTCCCTTGTGGCTTTAACTGAAAATACAGACTGACTAAATTTACATTTTCTTAGAGGAATAATACCCTCTTTCTTTTTTTAAAGAATATGCAGCGGTCAGGGGGTACAAGTAGGAGCTCTCAGACAATTCCCAACTTACAAGCTATAATTATGAGCTTTACCAGGACGTGAACAATTTTTACAAGTTGAAATCTCGTAATTACAGTAATAACAACATGGCGTGAATGCACCTTTAGTGAGCAGCAGTGTTGGGCAAGTTACTGAAAAGGAGTTAGCTACTAGTTACTTCTTTTAAAAGTAATTTAATTACTTTACCAATTACTGTATATCAAAAGTAATTAGTTACTAGGGAAAGAAACAAGTTACTTTTGTCTGCTTTTTAAATGTAAATATGAACAGTACTAATCAGTCAAACACAAAAAAAACATTTTAGCTCGACCGCATGCCTTCAGCATCCGTAGGGCTGGGGTCTTTCGCTATAGATTTGTCGAAGCGTGTTGCTTCAATAGGTGCTTCATAAGATTTGAATAGCTACTCTAAAGCCCCTTTCACACAGCGCGTTGATCCCGGGAAATTGCCAGAGTGCCTTCTGTGTGAACGCAAACACGTCCCAGGATTGATGCCGGCATCGATCCCGGGTTGGGGACCTAGTAACATTGCCGGGATCAGTCCCGGAACGTGCCCTGTGTGAACAAAAGCCAGGATCAATGCCGTAAGGGGGTGTGTCGTCATAGTGATGACGCACGTGCCATCACACGACTCTAGAAAGTTTGTGTTTGTCATCAACAAAGAAAGAACGAAAAAATGTCTGCAAACTGGAACAAAGCAGAGACCAGGAGCTCCTTACTACCCGCGCTGAAGCTGAGATTGTTCGCCAGCTTTGTGGAATGGTAGCCTACGCAATGCGTAAGTGTACATGTTTTCGACGCGTACGTTACACGTCTCATCCTGACGTAACGTGTCTTTACGGGATCTTACCGGGATGTGTGTGAACGCACTCACAGATCCCGGAAAATCACTGGCAGTGTGAATGAACCAAAATCAAACAATCCCGGGACCAATCCCAGGTCACATTAATCTGTGTATTTTACGTAAATCGCTGTGTGAAAAGGGCTTTAGATTTGGATGGTTCTTTACACCTGCACATAATTGACAACTCACCACTACATTTTTGTCAAGTAATTTTGATTTAGTTTTAGTCAGTCTTTTATTTTGACTAAAATGCCATTTAGTTTTAGTCATATTTTACTCATCTGAATTGTTTTAGTTTTAGTCTAGTTTTAGTCGACTAAATATTCAGTAGATTTAGTCAACTAAAATCTACTGGGTTTAGTTAAATTGTAATGCGTTTAGAATTTCTCTAAAATGTCCAGACCCATTATATACTCCCGGAGGAAAACATCTATTAACCGTCTCCCAATATCAAACCTATCTCTGGACGTTATAGTTGTAGCTCTGGTCTCTGTTTTGGTCTCTGTTTGCACTTTGAATACAGAGGCCTACTTTGATTATGGTTGCAGAAAATATATATATATTTTAATTAAACCGACTTTTAAAATTATTTTAAAATTATTAAATGACAAAGTCAAATTTGCTGAATGCAGATCCAATATTGTAACACTCGAAGACATTTATATACATTTAATACATATAATCAATGTTATAACCACCATAAATATTTAATATATCACTCTAGAAATAATGCTTGTAATGTAGCATTATTATTTTATTTTTGGATTTGAAGAGTGAGTTGTTCAGTTACTATTTGTTTTGGAATATGTAATATTTTTGTGCTTATCTGGAGTTACACGTTCATTTTACAGGATCAGTTCATATTTGTGATTGGAGAGACCGTGGAAGCGGTGTGGAATCACAGGCCCGTATTGATGTGGTGATGTTACATGATTTGTCATGAATTGTTGCACAACAGCACACCCTGATCAAGCTGAAACACTGCTATCAAGTCACTTACCATCCCTATAGCTTTTAAAAACTTTGAATCTTCCCCATTTGCAAGTAATAAATTCCCACCTGTGCATTTACAGATGCCCCTATAATCATATATTTTACAGGTATCAAACCAAAGGAAGAGGGCCGCAGAATTTCTGTGTAAACCGTGGTAAATACAGGAACATCCTTCATGAAGATTTGCGCGGGTAAGTTGAAACTTACAAGCCAAGATGAGGAAACATTTGCATGGGTCTTGGGTATGGAAGTAAAATAATGCCAAATGTTTTTGAAACAAAAAAGCCTATTGAATTGCACTACTTGAAAAAAAAAAAATGCATTGCATTAACTATGCTTGCATTTTAATGCATTGGGCTTGCATTTTGGGTTGAAATTTAAGCTGTGAATATTTCAATTAAAAACATTTCAAACACATTTTCATTATTAAAAATCCAATAATCCATATTCCCCTTTAATTTTTCACTTAAAAAAATATTCAAACGGTTTAAAAATACAACCTATAATATAGGGCTGTAACGATACAGCAAACCCACGATTCGGTTCGTATCCCGATTTCTGACCCACGATTCGATACAAACGCGATTCTTGCGAGGAGGGAGGATTTTAAAAGCCAAATAAATAAATAAATAGCTAAAGCTATAACTCTGTTTTCTTGTAACAAAATACTTTTGAAAAACAAACAGAACTATACTCCATTGTGGAGATGATTCGAGCATGTTAAAAATTCTTCTGAGGTAACCGAGGCTTACTGTCTGTGCTGTAAACCACAAATAATATATTGCCTATTCCGCATGACCCGCATCTCAAGCGCAGGAATAACGCTTGCCACAAAGTGAACGCGCCTATATAGAGAAATGCACACTTCCTACGAATTAGCCTAAGCCGCCATTTCTTTATGTTTTGAATTAACGTTAAATCAAGTAAAAGTATTTCAAGCTTTCTAAGTTTCGATTCGTTTATGAGGTGAGCTCCAGTTCACGCGCGCGCCGGTGCCACACACACACACACACACACACGCAAACACCGTGCGCTTTGCTCACTTGCTCTGGTGTTTGCTTGTGTGTGTGTGTGTGTGTGTGTGTGTGTGTGTGTGTGTGTGTGTGTGTGTGCTCGCGCGCGCGTGTGTGTGCGTGTGGGGGAGAGGTGCGATTTTTGAATAATAATCAAATGATACCCAGCGATCTTCGAATATTATTTTTGCTTGAAATTCCCATACCTAATATGTAAAAGACCCCGTCACAGCCCTAGGATCTATTCTGGACGAGAAAGATAAGTCTGGGAAGGGGTGTGTCGATCGCGATCTGCCTTCTCACACCGCGACACAGGTTCGTGGATCTGAGTGTCGCGATTTCGGTTTAATATCGTAAATCGTTACAGCCCTACTATAATATTTAACAGGCAATTTTCAGTCAATTTTTTTTTTACGCTTTGCAAATTCAGTGGTTCGAATTTGACATGAAATTCAACTTTAACATCCAGGAACTGCTAGCCTGGAAATCCAGACCCAAATCCGAAAGATTACGCATTAAGTCTGGCATAAAGTAATATAAATCACCCAACTCGAGGGGCGGGCACCAAGCATGCATTTGAAAATCTCACTGCACGCAATTGGATAATACTACGACCAGCGGAGCTAACTGGTAGATTAGACTCTTGCCGGCAAAACAGTAAAAACCTCCTTCTTGCAAAGGAACGATTCGAGCGCCGTCTTCTGTTCCTCTTTTAGATAAAAGTCTAACCCGTTCATTGTAGCGGCCGAAGCCGTTTCAAACAACTGGTGTTCATCCACAGCTATCTTGCAATGTTTAGTAATGACTTCGACTTCGTAGCGGTGTCGTCATTGGTTTAGCTCGCCTCTGGCCCGCCTTTATCAGATACACCGATGTGATTGGTGCAGCTCGGCTACAAGGCAGTGTTCATTTCATTGACGAATAATTTATCACTATTTTCGTCAACGACATTTTTTCACAGACGAAAACGAGACGATAACTAAATAAAAACCAGTTCTAAATGACGACAACTATGACGAAAATTTATTGACATTTGATTGGGGAATGAATAAACTGCTTCATCAGGGCAGTACTAAATAAAAAGATAAAAAATTTTTGTTATCCCTCTTATTACTATAATTATTAACATTTTGCAGATACTGCAAGGGTGTATATAAACTTTAAAGCGCAACTTTATATCTATCACTTTCATTCAATTGAGCCAAATATAATAATGGACTGGATCTGTTTCTATAAACAATTGCTTTCCTTCTGTTTTTGTTTTCTTTCTTCAAGGTTTTTTTTTCTGACTTTCCTGCTTCTCTGGAACATTTCCATTCACATATACTCTGGAGAGCTTCTGGGACATTGACATAAACAACACTTTCCAACAACTTCAAAACATTTAGAGACAAATGATTTTGGTTTTCTTGTTTTTATGCCTTTAGAGTTCTTCAGATTTTGTTTTGTTTTTTGTTTTTAGACAAACTTACATTCACTGTAATAGAGTAAGATTTTAGAAGAAACCATTTGGTCCTGTTGGTGCTAGTAAAGGTTTAAGAGCTTTAATATTTTTACTTTAATATTAAGTCTCATTTGCTAACATTAGTCCATGCATTAGCCAACATGAACTAACAACAAACTATTTATTTACTGTATTTATTACTCTTTGTTAATATTAGGTGTGTGTGTGTGTGTGTGTGTGTGTGTGTGTGTGTGTGTGTGTGTGTTTTATGGGGACCAAATTACCCCAAAAGTAGTAATACCAGTAAATTACCGGTACATGGAAACAATTTTATATATCATACAGAATGATGTTTTCTGAAAATAAAAAAAAGTTAAGTGTTGTAACTGTTTGTGTTTATGTATAGCGTTTCTTTTTATTGTAACTAGGTTATTAAGAGATTTTTTTTTTATTCAAATTTGAAAATGTACTAAATTGCAACTTTTTGTATAATTTTTTTTTAACTATGAATGTATTTAATTATATAACAATGTACATGTATATTACATTAAAGTATATTTTAGTTCACATTAATTGCGTGTCAGTATATTGTGTAGTGCACTTTAAGTATATTTTAAAGACACTAGAAGCAATAATGAAAGTAGATATAAAGTTGTATTAAAGTCCCACTTAAGTTGTTCCAAAAAAATCACTCTTAATGGCAACATTTTATTTCAACTTAATATGTAATATATTTGAAATTAATTACACTTAATGTGCATTCAGTGCGCACAAAGATTGCATTTAATTCACACTTAAGTGTATACTTTTAAAGTATATTATTTGTGTAATAAGTACACTTTATAAAAGTACACTAAAGTGCACTTTTTTTTCACAAGGGTAGTTACATGCTCGTTACCGCTAAAAGTAGTGGAATTACAGTAACGCGTTACTTTGTATCGCATTACTCCCAACACTGGTGAGCAGTTGAACAGGTGTACCTAATAAAGAGGCTGCTGAGTGTATATTTCTGTATATGTTTCCCTCCAGAAATTCCTTCACAAAAAAATTAGGAACAAAATTACTATGGGTCTTCAAAATGTTTTTGAGTGTTACTGAGCGACAAAGGCAGGATCACCAGGCAAGAATCATAAAATTTCTCATTACACAATGGGCAGTAAAAATACTTAAATGCATAATAAATAAATACAAATTAAAAATTTTATGGTATGCAAAATTTTTATGGCAGGCAAAATGTCAATAGACTCGCCATGTTGTCAAAAGTTATTTTCTGACT
>JARPMJ010005987.1:0-57105 GCA_033366665.1 Phoxinus dragarum
ATTTATTTTGAAACGTTTTATGGTCATTATCAGTTTCAGCGCACATAATGTAATATTTATACATAAAATGTGACCCGCTCTGGCGAAAGGAGTCAGAAGAAAACGCCGATAATGTAAAAATAAAATAAAAAAATCGATTGCAATGGATTTTGAAAGATATCTGCAAAAAGACTTTAAAAGCGTTTTTCTCAGGTTTTCAGTTGGAAAAAGAGGGCAGACGACCATAATTCAAATATGTATATCTTTAAAATGACTTTGACTTTGACTAGGATATAATTTGAAAGCTTATGATCTCCTCTTTGCATTGGTACCAAAATCTCAATTTAGAAATTTGGGTCACTGTGACTCATTTTGCTGGATCAGGTCACAAATGTAGCCTAATATTTTAATGATTTAAGTACTACGTGATTGTTATAAAATCTACCTATATTTAGATTCAGGCCACATTTACACATAGCCGGGTATTTAGAGAAACGAATATTTCTCCCCCTCCGTTTTCAATAATAACATCGTGCACACAACCCGCATAAATACGCCGTCGAGCGCCTTTATAACTATGCTAAACCTATGGGCGGCAGTGTAGGGAGAAGGATAAAGCCATGCAAGCCAATCAGAATCCTCAGAATCGACAAGAGAGAACCTAAATCCCTGTTTCTCCCAGTTGACACGGCAACATATAACCGGCGTTTTCAGAAATCTCCACTTTGGCCGGAGTTTTTAGAAATGATCGTTTTCTGGGATAAAAACGGCGTTTTCGTGTAAATGACAGGCCAAAACGCAGAGAAATATCTGCGTTTTCCCATCGTGTAAACGGGGCCTTAAATGTACATATTATGCTGCTGTGATCATTTATCTGTAGTGGTTTATGAAGATAAATATCATTAGTGATTGTTGTTTTATCAATGTCATATTTTTTCTTTCAGTAGAGCAGTGTTACAGGCTTTTATCATGTATCCTGAGTCAAATAATGTGTTTCTAACAGCAAACACTCAGAATAAAGTGAGATGATCTGCTGATGATCCTGAATGGCTTGTTGAATGAGTGTTTATAGTCTGAGGCTCATCAATATTAACAGATCTGCTGAAAACACTCTTTATTTCATGACAATAGTTCCTGTTTTCACCTCATTTATTAGATCTCCTGAAATTCGTCATCAGTGAAGCTCCTCCAGCAATTCTCCAATAAATGCTGTAAATCCCCATCAGCTACAAGTGAAGGCGAGCATGAAAGCATCAGGAAGAGCTGAAATCTGCAGAGACTGAGTTTATTAAAGAGGACAGTGAGAACACGAGTGATCCAGAACCCTGCAGAATGAAACACACTGAAGATCCTGAAGAACAAAGAGGTTGGTGTTTATTCTTCATTCATTCATGATGCTGAACAACATTGATGTTAGAAACATTCAAGCACTTCATCACATTTAGATAAACAGTTACACTATGAAATGGTGCAGAATGTTCTGGGTTTTCTTCAACAAATGGTCAGTAAAGGGAGATTTGAGACATTTTTATATTGATTGTCAACATCAGATCAAACTAAATACTATTTTAACTGTTTTATTTTACATTTTGCAACGTTACCATAATTTTAGTCATTTTCAATATAGTTTACTAAATAGATTTTTTTTTAGGAATAATCAGTAACACCAAGTTACAGATAAAGTTGTATTTGTCAAATATCATATAAGTTATTCATAATTATAGAGATTCTTCTTCTTCTAATGACTTTGGTAACAGGGTTGATGTATGTGATCAGCGCGGTACAGTTTGTGTAAAAACTGAGACTATAGGCTTGTTTGAGATGTGCAAAATGCTCAATGGTTTAAACAACCGTGATGTATTTTCTCTTTTAAAATATTTGATTTGAAAACTCTGATATCATGTTTTATGTGTATAAATTTTTAGCGAATATTCCCAAACATTCTGACGTGATCTCTATTTGGGTTATGTGATAAACAATATAAACGAATGTCTGTATAAAAGTCCGCGTGAACCGGAAGTTGCAAACGACTTTTCTCCAGTGTTGTGACGTATTTCCCAGTGAAAGGGAATATTGAACAGAGGGTTTTAGTGCCAGCGGGTCTCCTCTCCATCTCGGCTCATAGCAGACTAGCGGCTTGAGGACTAGCGGCTTGAGGGAGTGGTTAAGCGTTGGTCAACCCAAGCCGTCAAGCCTACGTCATCAGAGAAGGAACGCTATTCCAGACCGGAAGTTACTTTCCACACTTTGATTAAAGATTACCACGGCAAACAAATTGTTTTTCTGTGTATTAACTTGCACGGATTAATTGTTCACCACAAGACTAGTAATATGCGCTAACAAAGTAAATAGGGTCAATCTTGATTTCATGTCGACTTTAAAGTAAAAATTATTGATAAACTGTATTTGGAATGGAATTAAAAAAGTACTTTGGGGTGTCTAAATTAGATCCAGTTTATTAGCAACACGTGCACGAGCGTGAATCCCCCGATATCCGTTTTCTCACAGGAGTCTGACTCCGATCCACTGCGAGAAGAGAGATCTGCACTTTCTTCACTCCTCTCCTCACTGCAGCGCCTCGTCTCAATCCAATCCTATTGGATTGAGATTATTTTCTTGTCTTCCCATCTTTCAGCAGAAATAGCCCAGATGATGTTACTTCCAATATCAATCTCAAAGGCTCATGAACTAACTTTTTTATATATATATATATATATATATATATATATATAATATATATATATATATTGTTGTCTGAGGTCAACTTACGACATTCGCTTGGTTTTTAGATTCAAAAACATCAAAATGAATAAGTAATAGGCTATTTTCTACCCTGGTTTTTTATGGGCGTGCCGCATTGAAGACTTGGAAGTAAACGTGCATTGTTATGATTGGGTTACAGTTTTGCATAGTGTCATCTAAAATGTAAGACCTTTCATAGGTAAAAAAATACTTTTCATAAGTAAAAATAAGACTTTAAGACTTTTTATGGCCTTAAATTTGAAAAATCGAATTTACGACCTTTTAAGACTTTTTAAGGATCTGCAGAGACCCTGATTATACTTTGAGGCATATCTAAATACTTTCCAAATGAAAACTATCTAATTAGCGCACAAATTACTTTTTATTATTTTATCTTTGTGGATTTGCTTGTTCACGTGACAATTCACGTCATTTACGGCAGCGTATTAGCCTACTACGTCTGTCTCCTGCACGCGAGAGGAGAGGATAAGAGAACGAGTAAATGTCAGTTCAATAGACTATTGAACTGACTTTTACTCGTTCTCTTATCCTCTCCTCTTGCGCTCATTCTTTGTGCTTAGGATTGTCTATGAACTATGATGATATTGTAATCACTGTTTTAACTACGTACTACGAGGCACTGCGAGTGCGAGCTGACATCGCGTTTGTCTCTCATGCTTGCTTTCACTGCGTGATGTGTCAGTGCAGTTATAGGTATGTCCCCAAATGAGTTTGTCTTATTATATTTATATCATATTATGGTGTTATATTAGAATATCACGAGCAAATGTGCCGTTTTCCTGTGCACAATTGCAAATGTGCTATATTGTTAATTTAACTGTTGTATAAAATAAAAAGTTAACATTGTGTGTTACTTTTATGTTGTCAATATTGTTTGTTTTCCCCTTTATTTCACCGACGAGAATTTCATAATGAAACTGTAGTCCAACAGACAGCGAATTTTTTTTTTTTTTTTTTTAACTGAAATCTGCATTTTGAACGAATCATTTAATTCAATGAATGAATCGGCCGTTTGAACAAATCGGTTGAATAAATGACTCCAACAACTCGCTTATTAAGACGTTGACTTACCGCCACCTACTGGCGGGTTTAGTTTCATATTTAAAGTACCCTTTAATTGAAATGTTAAAATTATAAATAATTTCATATTTAAATATTGAATAGCTTTATTTATGCCATTGCAAATTAAGTGTAAATATAGTAATGCCAGTTCGGATGCCGCTTCTGTGTCACCTCTGCACTGCAAGGATGGATTTTAATTAGTGCTGTCAAAGTTAACGCGTTAATTACGCGTTAACGCAAAATCATATTAACGGCACTATTTTTTTTTAACGCGCGATTAACGCAGCGCTTACTTTCTGTTTGACCCGTGGCCCAACCCCTAGTTGGAGAAATTGAGATACACAGTGTTGCCAATTTAGTGACATTGCAGACACCTTTAGCGATTTTTTTTTAATTTATTTTTTTTTTTTTCTTTTTTTTTTCTCTCTCTTCAAAAAAACCCTAACCTTATTTAGTTTCTGAGAATCGACGCTGGTTCTCTCACAGCACGCGCGCACATCTCTCTCTCTCTCTCTCTCTCTCTCTCTCTCTGTGTCATAATACACAGATATTATGTTGCTTCTCTAATTTTACATGCAAGTATAGCCGAAATCACAGCACAGATATTGTCTTTATCTTATGTGTATTTGATTTCATCAGACGACGGCTCGTCAGCTAAATGCACTATTTTTCAGGCTGTTTGAGATAATAGAATGCCTAAAAATCTATACACTATCTGGGAAAATTATGATAGTATGAAAACTGGACGAGCGAATGAGGCGAATTTACCGCGCCGCTCTAAACGCCTCATTGTTCATTCGCGCCGCAGGACCTCCAGACGCGCGTAAACACCATGGACAGTATATAAGAGGTAAACGCGTCTTCACATGGAAATCACTCGCGCCAGACGCTCTATTCGCGTTTGGTGTGAACGCAGCATTGTCCGCGGTTCGTCCGACGCTGCTTCTGAATCTCTCTCCGGCCGGTGAGGTTTACTGTTAGTGTTCCATATAAAAAACTTTTATGTCCATATTAACTTCAGCCGGTTAGCCAGTAAGCTCACTACGATGGCGGTGAAAACATGCAACAGCCCGCCAGCGCCTGATGACAACGACGAAGAAGAAGATTTATATTCTTTATATTCGTTAGCTTTTATTGGCAGTTGGCAAACAAGCTGAGTGAAAACCTAAAAGATTCGGGGCTTTTGACAAAACATTCGGGGCTTAAGCCCAATTAGCCAGTTTCAGTCACTATTTCATATTCATTCCGTTGTTTGACAACAGAAACAGTAAAATATACCAATGAAAACAGTTTTATTGAGAATTTAGCTTCATCAAAATGGGCACAGAGAGAGACAAACTAATATAATAATAAATAATAAATGTACATTTAGCATTTTCAGAAGAGCTGCCCTGTCATGCAAAAATCTAAAGATGTTTGGTTTAGTAAATTGCTCAGTGCAAAGAAAGAGAAGTAATGGGAACCTGGTGTTTCTTTCATCTTTCTTCATGTGTCTAATAGACATGAACAAGTTCTTTGAAAAACATCTATGACCTTTGAAACATGTCTCGTCTTCATGCTCTATGTTGACTATGGTTTCAATAACAAACATACATTTGCATAAAGCATCCATATTTATCCATGCCCATAATGATTAGAGTATTACAAACTTGAAAAGTATTGATTTAAGGTACATTTAGAACAAATAAAAAATGTGCGATTTAATCGCGAGTTAACTCATGGCAATCATGCGATTAATCGCGATTAAATTTTTTAATCGATTAACAGCCCTAATTTTAATTGAATTATTTAATTTGACAGTGGTACTGTGTTATTCTAATAGAATTTAATTTGAATGTTAGAATTTGACATAAAAGGTGATGCATACCTCTAAATATGTTTAGAAATAATTTCCATATTTAGGTGAAAATGCCCCTGGAAATCAATTTAAGGTGGTAAATATTGCCCCATAATAAAAAATGTAATTTCAGTCACTACTGTAAACTGACCACTGCATAGAATATGTTAAATATGAATATCTTCGTGAGTCTGCTGTCAACAATGTAAATGTAAATGTAAACAACAAGCCTAAACCAGCCATGGTACCAGTACAAAATCAGTAAAATATCATCTAATTATTATCAACAAAACTTTGAAAATATCGAGATATATTTTTGTTAATATTGCACACCCCTAATGTACGGTATTAATTTTGATTTCCTCAGGTCTTAAAAAGCCTTAAATTTGACTTTAAAAAATGTGCAGATACCCTGTATAATGAGTTATACTGCCACCTGTCAGTACACTTGAGGGAACATGCGAATCGGTGGGCGGGGCTAAACAGGCCGTGTTGAAGTGGGCGTCGATCTTCTGCAGAGGCGGGGTTTGATACCCTCTGACGTCATAGATCCCCACTTTGTAAAACCTGTTGTTCGCTGATCTTGGTGTCAATAGCTTTTATTGGACTAACAAGGTTTTCAGTTCTGAAAATTACAGGATATTCTTATAATATGATGACCTCTTATTAAATTTGAATTTGATTTCTGTTCTTCACCCCTTTAAAAATAATAATTGGAAGATAAATTTACCTCATTCATGGATGCATAAAGACATATAATCAATTCATAAAAAAGGCATTCAATTATCATAATATTTAATAGCAGTTGTCTACTTTCTACTATTACATCAGTGCTCATTTTCATGTGATTTTGCTTCATATTTTTATTTTTGTCTTTTTAAATTCTATTTACAAACTCACCACACAGTTATGGCCAATAACTAATTTGTTGCAAACTACTTTTCTTTGTTTTAGAATTTAACAGTAAAAAAAATATATATTTTAGCTTCAGGCTCTGAAGGGTTAATTATTTTGATGTACTGAAAATGAAATGTAGTATTTTTTTTCTTTCATGTCAGACTTGATGGAAGAACTGAGAGAAGTGGAGGAGGGACATCATGTCCAACCTGGAGGAAAACCTTTGAGTCGCTCAAAAACTAAACAGACATTTTTAAAGAAAAGAAGAGCCAAGAAATCTTTCACCTGCACTCAGTGTGGAAAGAGTTTCACACGCAAACAATGTCTTGAGCGTCACATGAGGATCCACACCGGAGAAAAGCCGTTCTCATGTGATCAGTGTGGAAAGAGCTTCAAGCGATCAAAACACCTTAAAGAACACATAAAAATCCACACAGGAGAAAAGCCGTTCACATGTGATCAATGCGGAAAGAGTTTCCCACGAAAATACACTCTTAAAGAACACATGAGGATCCACACCGGAGAGAAGCCGTTCTCATGTGATCAGTGCGGCAAAACATTTCTTAGTTCATCAGACCTGAAGAAACACCTGAGAGTTCATATGAAAGAGAAGCCGCATTCATGTTCTGTGTGTGGAAAGAGTTTTTCACAGCGACAAAATTTACATATACATGAGAAAACTCACACTGGTGTGAGAGAGTACATGTGCTTTGAGTGTGAGAAGACTTTTACTACAGCAAACAGTTTAAAACTGCACCAGAGAATTCACACTGGAGAAAAACCTTACAAGTGTTCACACTGTGACAAGAGATTCAGTGTGTCATCAACTCTGAAAACACACGAGAGGATCCACACTGGAGAAAAACCTTACAAGTGTTCACACTGTGACAAGACATTCAGTCAGTTATCAACTCTGAAAACACACGAGAGGATCCACACTGGAGAGAAGCCGCATGTATGCCATCAATGTGGAAACAATTTCACATTCAAACATACTCTTGATGTTCACATGAGAGTTCACACCGGAGAGAAGCCGTTTAAGTGTGATCAATGTGGGAAAAGTTTCAGTCGATCTTCACACCTTAATGTTCACATGAGGATCCACACCGGAGAGAAGCCGTTCACATGTGATCAATGCGGCAGATCATTTATTAGTTCACCAGAGCTGAAGATACACCTGACAGTTCATACAAAGGAGAAGCCGCATTCATGTTCTGTGTGTGGAAAGAGTTTTTCACGGCTGGATTCTTTACATAGACATGAGAAAACTCACACTGGTGTGAGAGAGTACATGTGCTTTGAGTGTGAGAAGACTTTTACTACAGCAAACAGTTTAAAACTGCACCAGAGAATTCACACTGGAGAAAAACCTTACAAGTGTTCACACTGTGACAAGAGATTCAGTCGATCATCATCTCTGAAATCACATGAGAGGATCCACACTGGAGAAAAACCTTACAAGTGTTCACACTGTGACGAGATTCAGTCGATCGGGAAATCTGAAAGCACATGAGAGGATCCACACTGGAGAGAAGCCGCACACGTGTGATCAGTGCGGAAAGAGTTTCTCTATTAGAAGTCACCTGAAGATACACATGAAGATCCATGCAGTGGAGAAACCACATCACCACAGTGTGAAATCACAGTAGATCATCTTTATGTGCTGAGAAACATGTTTTTTCTAAGTTAGTTTCCCAACAGCCACGATGAGCGACAGGACATTTTCACATTAACGCGAATGTTCGGCACCAATGCAAAAAATTTTCAGTAAATGCAGTCAATCTCTGACAGTAGGTGGCGCTCACGGAAAAACAACAGCGCTGCGTAACTGCTACAGACTGTGCCATTTTTGCCAATCCTATAAGATCATTATAAATCATACTGTACGATATGTATCCAACAAACTTGGGTATGACATGTAGACTGTACAGTGATTACTGTACTGTCCAAAATCCTACAGTGTGTACCGGGCAAGAAAGAACATCAAACAGTATTTTCATGTCTTCAAACAGCCTTTTGTATTGTTGTATTTGTTATGGTGCAGGTCACACATGTGTGTTGAGTTTGTTTCGCAGTACCCATGACCCCCAACGGTGAATGTGATTTCACAAAGTACCACATGTTCCTGGATCAATATCTTTGTTGATCCTGGAACAACTTTCTAATCAACCAATCAGATTTGAGGGACAAGTTTACAGTTTATGTCAAGTTTAGGCTTAGAATCAGGGTGAGGTGCTTCTACATCAGTGTTATTCACTTATCATTTCTCTCTGATTTTAGGGAAAATGTATGGGTAGGTTTAGGGGTAGGGATGGGGTAAGGACTACATTTTGGGACAAGAATGTTATTCTAGGATCAACAAAATATGTTGATCCAGGAACATGTCTTACTTGGCAAAATTACGGTGACCAGGTTTAGGGGTAAGGATAGGGTAAGGACTAAATTTTGGGACAGGAATGTTATTCCAGGATTGAAGACTTACAATCTCATTTTTTAATGTTGTTTTTAGTATTATTATAATTTTTTATTGATATTCATAATCAGAAGTATTATGTATCTGTTTTATACTTTTTATATACATTCATAATCATTTGTAATCATTGTGTTTTATGAATCATACTGTTTTGAATGCATATGTGTGAGAGAGATTTTGGGAGATTTTGAGTGTGTGTCTGGTATGTGTGCAGTGTTTTTTCTACCTAGCATAGTATATACATCCTATGTTAATGGAAACCACATGTTTCAGCATATAAGTACTGAAGCTCTTTGTTAGGCAGAGAGAGAGAAATGACTGAGATGCATGAATATCTTTTGCTGATACGCTCTCTCCCTTATGTCTTATATAAAATGGTAAAATAAATTAGATATCTTGGCAAAATCACTGTTGTCTGTTTCCATGAAATCCATTAACAAGGGGAAGCAAGATTTTTAAATCTACAATTTGGCGTCACTGAACACGATCGCATATCCAGCCATTCGTCTCAATCATTACAGGTAAGATTTTTTTCCTTTCTAAAAAAGGTTTTAAGTCTGCCTGATGATTAGAGACAGTGACTGAAACTGCTGAAAAGAACTGTGTGATTTCAGGTACCAGTTGCCAATGAATATTCAATTCAATTCAAGTTTATTTGTATAGCGCTTTTCACAATACACATTGTTTCAAAGCAGCTTTACAGAAAATGCATTTCAAAAATATACATACAAAAATACAGTTAGTTAATCATGAAATTTAGGGCATAACATATCGCCGGCGGTGGGTCGTCTCTTCACAGGCGTTGATGAGAGTCAACTCCACAGGCGCTGATGAGAGTCGTCTCATCACAGGCGTTGGGGCATCTGAAGTCTCCATGAGAGGCTGGATACATAACTGGAGCTGACGAACTCTATTTGAGTTATCTCGGGACAGGCGTCCCGAGATAACAACAAAAAAAGGCAGATGGGAAATAATTAGCGTAGCTGCTGTTCATAATATGAATGCATTTGATCTGATTTAACTAGTATAAAAGGTATGAGATGCATCATGTGAATGCTTGGCTAAAGAGATGCGTCTTTAATCTAGTTTTAAACTGGGAGAGCAAGTCTGAACCTCGGACAATATCAGGAAGGCTATTCCAGAGTTTAGGAGCTAGATGTGAAAACGCCCTCCCTCCTTTAGTGGACTTAGATATCCTAGGAACGACCAGAAGCCTCGAATTAAGCGATCTTAAAGAGCGCGATGGAATATATGGCGATAGAAGATCTCTTAAATACACAGGAGCTAAACCATTTAGGGCTTTATAGGTCAGTAACAATACTTTGTAATTGATACGGAACTTAATCGGTAACCAGTGTAGAGATGATAAAATTGGTGTTATATGATCATATTTTCTTGACCTAGTAAGAACTCTAGCAGCTGCATTTTGGACTAACTGTAGCTTGTTTACGGAGGATGCAGGACAACCAGCTAATAAAGCATTACAGTAATCTAGTCTCGAGGTCATGAATGCATGAACTAACTTTTCTGCATCAGAAACTGATAGCATATTACGTAGCTTAGCAATGTTTCTAAGGTGGAAAAAGGCTGTTCTTGTGACATTTGAAATATGATTTTCAAAAGACAAGTTGCGGTCTAGTATAACACCCAGGTCTTTTACTGTAGAGGATAAAGTAACAGGACGTCCATCTAGATTAAGGTTGTATTGTAAGAGGTTTTGTGGGCAGTTTTTTGGACCAATCAGTAATACCTCCGTTTTATCTGAATTTAATAGAAGAAAATTACACGTCATCCAATATTTTATATCTTTAACACACTCTGTCATTTTAGATAATTTAGTGTTATCATCTGGTCTAGATGAAATATATAATTGAGTGTCATCAGCATAACAGTGGAAACTTATTCCATGTTTTCTTATAATATTACCAAGTGGCAGCATATAAATTGAGAATAGCAGGGGGCCTAATACAGATCCCTGCGGCACTCCATAATTTACTGACGTTATCTTTGATTTTTCCCCATTTAAATGGACAAAATGGTAACGGTCTGATAGGTACGATCTAAACCAGCTTAATGCCTGTCCCTGAACACCAGTGTAATTTTGAAGTCGATCTAAGAGTATTTTATGATCTATAGTGTCAAACGCAGCACTAAGATCGAGTAAAACTAGTATTGAGATACAGCCTTGGTCAGAAGCTAAAAGTAAATCACTTGTAATTTTAACCAGCGCAGTTTCTGTGCTATGATGTGGCCTGAATCCAGACTGAAACTTTTCATAGATATCGTTTTCTTGCAAGAAAGAGCACAATTGAGCGGACACAACTTTTTCTAGTATTTTAGACATAAATGGAAGATTTGAAATGGGTCTGTAATTTGCTAGGTTATTTGGATCTAATTGTGGTTTCTTAATAAGAGGTTTTATAACTGCCAGCTTGAATGTTTTTGGAACATGTCCTAAAGATAGAGACGAGTTAATAATATTGAGAAGAGGCTCTTCCACTACAGGTAACACTTCTTTCAGTAGTTTAGTGGGTATTGGATCTAATAAACATGTTGTTGGTTTAGATGCAGTGATAAGTTTATTTAGCTCTTCCTGTCCTATAGTTGTAAAGCACTGTAGTTGTTCTTGAGGGGCGATAATTGAGGCTGAATCATAAGACGCTGTCAAAGATTGTACATTTACAATTGTGTTTCTGATGCTTTCTATTTTCTCAGTGAAGAAATTCATGAAATCATTACTATTAAAATGTAACGAAATATTTTGTTCAGGTGATGTCTGTTTATTTGTTAATCTAGCCACGGTGTTAAATAAAAACCTTGGATTGTTTTGGTTATTTTCTATTAGTTTGCGGAGATGCTCAGCTCTGGCTGCTTTTAGAGCCTTTTTATAACGTGACATACTGTCTTTCCACGCGATTCTAAAGACCTCTAAATTAGTTTGTTTCCATTTGCGCTCTAAGTTACGAGTTTCTCTCTTGATAACATGCGTAGCACTGTTGTACCATGGTGCTTTAGTTTTCTCTCTAACCTTTTTTAATCTAATTGGTGCAACAGTTTCTAATGTACTAGAGAAAATGGTGCTCATACTGCTAGTCATTTCCTCTAGCTCATCTGTTAGTTTGGGTTCACTGAGAAGCTGAGATAGATCAGGTAAGCTATTCAAGAATCTATCTATAGTGGTTGGAAGGATTGTTCTGCCTGGTCGATAACGTGGCGCAACATGACACATTTCAGCCGTACGTAGTATGCAAGTTACCATGTAATGATCAGTGACATCATCACTTTGCGGTATAATATCTATATCGGTTGGATCGGTTCCATATGATATAATTAAATCTAGAGTATGATTAAGACGATGAGTGGGACCACTAACGTTTTGCTTGACCCCAAAGGAGTTTAATAAATCTGTAAACGCAGCCCCTAACGCATCATTTGTGTTATCAACGTGTATGTTGAAATCTCCAACAATTATTGCCTTATCGACATTGACCAATAGATCTGAGAGAAAATCTGCAAACTCTTTTAGGAAATCAGCGTAAGGCCCTGGCGGTCTATATACGGTAGCCAAGGCTAGAGATAATAGGGATTTCTTTCTTACATCTAGGAGCGTAACATTTAGAACAAGTACTTCAAACGAATTAAACCTGTAACCTGTTTTCTGAGTAACATTAAGAATATCTCTATAGATTGTTGCAACACCGCCACGACCAATCAGACGGGGCTCATGCTTATAACCGTATCCTGGTGGAGTGGACTCATTAAGACCGAAATAATCATTTGGTTTAAGCCAGGTTTCAGTAAGGCAGAGTACATCGAAGCTATTATCAGTGACCATTTCATTTACAATAACCGCCTTAGGTGTAAGCGATCTAATGTTTAGAAGACCTAGCTTTAGAAATTGTTTTTGTTCACTAATATTGAGATTTTCTGGTTTAATCACAATTAGATTTTTCTTAGATCCTACAGTAGATTTATTGTTTGGCCTCACTAAACGAGGAATAGACACAGTTTCTATATAGTGTTCTACACTGGTACTTATATCAATTAATTTGGGACAGCAAAGAATGTGATTTGGACTTTGACTTACTAGTCATATGGTGTGTAACGTCTTGGAGATGTTGTCCGACAGAACAGCCGCTCCGATTCTGCTGGGGTGCAGGCCATCAGCACGGTAGAGCCTAGGTCGCTCCCAAAACAGATTCCAATTATTTACAAAGAGCAGTCTCTGTTCATTACACCATGACATCAACCATTCATTTAGTGCAAACAATCTACTGAACCTTTCTTGTCCTTGTCGGTACGTGGGAAGCGGTCCAGACACGACGATCTTTGCTTCAGGCGATGTTCTGCGTACCGTCTCGATCAGGCTCCTGTAGTCCCTCTTCAGAACCTCCGTCTGCCGCAGCCTGATGTCGTTCACCCCCGCGTGCAGCACGACAGCTCCGACGCGCTCGTCACCGTTCAGGATCTCGGGGACCTGCGCAGTGACATCGAGAACACGAGCACCAGGAAAGCAGTGAGTGCGCACCATACCTTTACCTGAGGTAGCGCGGACATGCCGGACCATGGAACTGCCGATGATCACAGCGTCGTCGCGTTCCGTCTCGCGAAGAGGGGAGAAGCGGTTCCGGGTGGAGATCTCGAAGACCGGGAGGGGCGGAGAGGTCCTTGCTCTGGTCCTGGCTCGTGTCTTCCGCTGTGGCATCATCCAGGGTCCATGGTGCTGTGTCGGTGTCGGGGTAAACGAAACCAGGGGTGCTCGGGTCCTGTGCAGAGAAATACACGGAGTAGAGGAGGCCGGAGTCGAAAAGTTACTAACCACTGACTTGTGAGCATCGGCGCGTGATGCTTCAAGCGCTGATCGTCGGTCTCGCAGCTCGGCCTGCCTCCCCAGCAGATCACGGATCTGCTTCTCCACGGACTCCAGCTCCAACCGCACCGAATGCAGCTCAAACGTGTCCTCACCTGCACTCAGAGGTAGACACACATCCGATGTATTCGCCATTATGACAGATGAACAATAAATTAGCAGTGATGCTACCAATATCACTACTAATTTAGGACTGAAATCATGGATAGAACCCGTATCCTTCCAGTGATTCGAGTGTAAATAAGACGGTCGATAGGCGAGACCACGCGTGCAAATGCTAGCGGGCTAACTTAACGTTAGAGATAGTAACGGAAGTTCGGAAAGTTGGATATAACCAGCGATATCAAAGCAATCCGATTGTTTTTTTATAGAGAGTAGTATCGGAGATATGTTCACACGCTCACAAACTAACAGTTAAGCGATTCGAAACACAAACTCCAAACACAACCAAAGCGGTTCGAACACAGACACAAACTTCAAACACAAACAAGCGATTCGAAGCACAAGCACAAACACAAACTTCAAACACAAACAAGCGATTCGAAGCACAAGCACAAACACAAACTTCAAACACAAACAAGCGATTCGAAGCACAAACACAAACTTCAAACACAAACAAGCGATTCGAAGCACAAGCACAAACACAAACAGAGCGATTTCAGTGATTCGAGTGTAAATAAGACGGTCGATAGGCGAGGCCACGCGTGCAATGCTAGCGGGCTATCGTTAGAGATAGTAACGGAAGTTCGGAAAGTTGGATATAACTAGCGATATCAAAGCAATCCGATTGTTTTTTATAGAGAGTAGTATCGGAGATATGTTCACACGCTCACAAACTAACGTTAACAGTTAAGCGATTCGAAACACAAACACAAACAAGCGATTCGAACACAAACTCCAAACACAACCAAGCGGTTCGAACACAGACACAAACTTCAAACACAAACAAGCGATTCGAAGCACAAGCACAAACACAAACAAGTGATTCGAAGCACAAGCACAAACACAAACTCCAACACAAACAGAGCGATTTCAGTGATTCGAGTGTAAATAAGACGGTCGATAGGCGAGGCCACGCGTGCAATGCTAGCGGGCTATCGTTAGAGATAGTAACGAAAGTTGGATATAACTAGCGATATCAAAGCAATCCGATTGTTTTTTATAGAGAGTAGTATCGGAGATATGTTCACACGCTGGAAAAATAGAAAATGCTCGTTTCTAAATGAGTGTAAAGAACAAAATCAACGATTTATGAATCAAGTCGACGGAGCTTCAAACACAAACACAGCGCTCACTCGCGACGCATGCGCATCTAGTCAGAGGATTTCGCCTCGAATATAAGACATAAGAAAAAAAAAATATATATATATATAAAAATAAATACAAGTTTAATCATTTAATTTGGCTTGTTTAAGTTTCTCTGAAAAGTAATCCTCTAACAATATTTGATATGCTGGGATGGAGATGGATCTTTTTTAGAAAAAAGGCCATTTAGTCATTTGGGGGAATTAGTTGTAAGACGGTTAAGCTAGAAAATTTGCTTGGTTATGACTATTCACGTGGTTGGACTGTGGCGGGACTGTTTATAACGATGGCAGATTAAAATCCCGAAAACATATCCAACACACTTGAAGATTCAATCTCAGAAGGAGACGAGGAAAGTGTGACATAAGCGACACTTGATTGACAGAAGCGGTTAAGTGTGGCGATACTGTAAAAACTATGGCAGATTGATATCTAAAACATTGTAACACGCTGAAGTAATACAAGTATAAAAGTAACTAGCTAGGATCGTGGGCATTCTGACTTTGACCGTAAAGCTGTTCAAAGATTTGAAGATACGGATCTGAGTAAGCTTTAAAATAAAAACAAAGAAATCAATCTGATAAAAATCCAAAAATATTTAAAGTCCCTGTAAAGTCAAAATTAAGTATGTGTTCTGAGTTTGTCATATCACATAAAAATGTGTTATTAGCCACCCAGCCAAATTTGAATGATAAAAAAAAGCCGGCAAGTACATAAAATAAGCTATCAAAATCTTATAAAAATGAGCAGTGGTCTCTGCTCTCAAACGCTGGGGGCGTGTCCGCAGGCTGCGCTGAAACCAACTTCTCGAGTGACTTTATGCATGAAAGACTCGGTCTCTTTTGTGGTCGGAAGGTACTGCTTTGTGAACAGATAATAGTTTAAATTACTTGGCTAAGGAATCATATTGATTATATAAATAAACAAAAAAAATCACGTTAGAGGGTTGCAGAATTTAGTACGTACTGTGGACTACCTACTATAATTATAACTTAAGCACACAAGGCAGCCTACCCTCATTGGTGGGCACGCACTACCGAGGATGGCACCAGGTATCGGCGCAACGGGAGGATGATGGCCGAGGCGGGAGATGGTCGGTTCGGCCCCATTCACCAGTAACAGCGGATTATCAGAGCATCCCAGTTGTCTCCGACGAAAGTTTATAAAACTGTCCCGTGTAAAATGATCACTACAGAGGCGGGTTTTGGTGGTGATCCTCAGCTCTCCATCAAGGTGGCTCTTCACAAAATTAATCCACCTCTTCTTGATGTGATCGTTTTTAGGAAATTAAAATAACGTTAAGGACACCGATCTGTTTCGTACATGATCGCATCCAGTACGCATTTCCGTGACGAAGGCATAGCTAACTAGCAAACTGTAGGCTGTAGTAACTAATAATAGTACTGACAGTAACTCGCGATTGAGCGCCAAACTGATGCGAATGTGCTCTATTTATATTGTTAGGGAGCGAACGCACCGCAGGGGCTCCAGTGCGTCATCAAGTAGGGGCGTGTCCAGGAGCTCAGGGGCTCCAGTGCGTCATCGAGCCCCCGTTTTAGCCCCGCCCAAAAAAATCCGGAAAATAGCAATGGTGAAAAACTGTTTAACGGTCTAACTTTACAATTCAGTACTTCCCAGTTCACAGTCTTTGTAATATGTTTTAGCAATACATTTCTAACATTTATAATGCGTTTAATTTTTTTTTTTAGAATTGCCTTTACAGGGACTTTAAAAAAAAAGAAAGAAAAAAAAGAAACTGTTCTGAAAAACAAAACAAACAGAAAATGGAAGAAGGGAAAGAGAGTAAAGCAGCCCCTCCCTTTGGAATTCACTATATGCACACACACACACACATAAGTTGGAGAAGGGAAAGAGAGTAAAGCAGGGCCCCCCCCTTCTGACACACATACACACACACTCACACACACATTACACGCACACACACATAGTCCTGCTGTTCTGAGCAGACAAATATACATTGTCCAGCTGTTCTGAGCGCACAGACACAGAGTGACAAAAACTTTGCAAAATGGCAGAAAGTGTCTGTAACAGCAGAACAATATCTGCTTGGTATCTAGAACAGAAGAAAAAGAAGCAAGCTAATCTTTTGAAAAAAGGATTGGACATTAATGCATCTATTGATGAGCAGTTAATATGGTTCAAGTCGCAGAAAGACAAGATCAAATCAAAAGCATTTCCAATATTAGCAGCTCATTGGATAGTGAAACAAGGTGGAATTTGTTGCGATTTAAATGGTGGTCCAGTGCCACTTGTTGAAGCAATGAAGCCTCAAATTGAAGCATACAACAAGTTGAACAAAATCATGTCTATCAAATGTTCAGAGAAAGAAAATAGCCTACAACCAGTGATGATTCATTTGATCCAGATTGGACAAATATAATAACTGAAGCTGAAAGGAAATATTCACAAGCACCAGTGGAATCCGCAACAACTGTAACGCCTCCTCCTTACAAACCAATCTATCCAACTTTCCCTGAACAATATACACGTTCATCTAAACCTCTGACACAGCCTCAAGCTTCAAGATCAAATGGAGGTTCGATTGACAAAATGTATATTGCATCTGCACAAGCAGCTCCAATAATAACGAGATCCAAATCAGCCCAGCCAAACAGAGACATGCTGCGATGTACACCAGCTCGTAATTATGGATCCGACTGGGGTGATGAGACAAGAGATGACGACATGATCACAGTTGATAAGATCGGTCCTGAATTTTATTCACCTGCGATTAAAAGGGAAGAATCTGAAATGATGACCGAAGCGAGACCATTCACACCAGGAGAACGTCAAGCCATTCTCACAGCCTTGCCTCCTCTGAAGAGACAAGATCCAAACACAGAGTTTTGGAGAGAATTAGACTCTCTGGTTGAAGCTCATCAAATGACACTACGAGACATTCACATTTGTGGAAATTTCACAAAATAAGGAGTTGGTTGGAAAAAGATGCATTAACGCAATCATCTAACTTTGAGACACATCGTGCGGCGTGTTTATTTTTGGCACAGAATTTAAAGGATCAAATGGTAGAGGACATTCAAGTTATTCTAATGGGTCAAGTTCCTGAGCGAATTAGGGAATCTTTGTTAGTGGTTTTCGGTAATCAACTTAATTTGACTTCTGCTAAACATTTTCCATTATTTAAAATCGCAATTAATGAAGATTCGTTGTCAGGTTCTGGAACATTACCTTTGATTATGGTATGGCCTCAATATGGGAAGCGTAATATTATGACAGTTAGACGATTCTAATCAATGGGGGTTAGACAAGGAAATTCAGTAATTAGATTAGGTAGGAATGGATATTGGGTTGAAGGCGAAAGACCAATGATTTCTACCACAGACTGTTGTGTTGAGGAACATGAGTGGGTAATTTGCTCATGCTCTACAATGTTTAGTCTATCACTTATCTCGATCCTAATGTTTTGTCGAATTTTAGACCAGTCTCACATCTGTCTCTTATATCGAAGGTATTAGAAAAACTTGTTTTTAATCAATTACAAGATTTTTTACAACAGAATTTTATTTTTGAGAAATTTCAATCCGGTTTTAGATCACGTCATAGCACTGAGTCTGCACTGCTAAGGGTTCAAAATGATATAGCACTGTCTGTAGATTCAGGAAACCCTACGGTGTTAGTGCTTTTAGACTTATCGGCAGCTTTTGACACTGTGGACCATTCAATTATTCTTGCACGTCTTGAGCACTGTGTAGGCATTCAAGGCTCTGCACTTAAATGGTTCACTTCCTATTTAACAAATAGAAGTTTCTCTGTCAGTATAGGAGATTACTCATCATCATCTGCTCCCCTTTATTGTGGCGTGCCCCAAGGTTCAATTCTGGGCCCCACACTGTTTTCTTTATATATGTTGCCACTAGGGGCTATAATAAATGAGCAGAATTTTTCATTTCACTGTTATGCAGATGATCTGCAGATGTATCTACCTATGAAATCAAACGATAGTATCGCATTAAACCGCTTGCAAAATTGCATTAACCATATCAAGCAGTGGCTTTCTCAAAATTTCCTTACGCTAAATGAGGACAAGACTGAATGTATTGTTTTTAATACAAAATTCGGATCAGTAAAATCGAACTTTAATTTGGGAGCTTTTACTTCATGCGTTAAGCAATCTGTGAGAAATCTGGGCGTGTTTTTCGACTGCAGCATGAAATTTGAAAAACAGATTAGCAATGAGGTAAAAATGTTTTTTTTCCAACTCCGTCTGTTGAGTAGGGACTCCAAAAGACTCCAAAGCCTTTTCTTAGCAGTTGCGATTTGGAAAAAGCGGTTGATTATTGCAATGCTCTTTATATTGGGGTGGTGATGGCACAATGGATAAGACACATGCCTTTGGTGTGAGAGACCCGGGTTCGAATCCACTGTGAGACACCAATGTGTCCCTGAGCAAGACACTTAACCCCTAGTTGCTCCAGAGGCGTGCGACCTCTGACATATATAGCAATTGTAAGTCGCTTTGGATAAAAGCGTCAGCTAAATGAATAAATGTAAATGTAAATGTTGTCTGAGTCAAACATCTCTTTCTCGCCTGCAACTTGTACAAAATGCTGCTGCACGCTTTTTAACAAGTACACCTAGAAGAGCACATATTACTCCAGTCTTATTTACTCTGCACTGGCTTCCAGTGCGTTTTAGAATTGATATTAAGATTTTATTGTTTGTTTTTAAAGCCCTGAATGGGCTAGCCCCCGAGTACTTATCTGAGCTTTTAACTTTGGGTGGACAAAATCGGCGGCTGCGGTCCTCGGATCAACGCATTTTACAGGTTCCTAAGTCGAGGTATACAAAGTGGGGCGACAGGGCCTTTGCTGTAGCTGGCCCTAAACTTTGGAACAAGCTCCCACCTGATATGCGTACTATAACAAATGTTGTCCTTTTTAAAGCAAAACTTAAAACGTATTTGTTTAAAAAGGCTTTTGTTACGCAGTAGTTGTGTGACACTTATGCTTCATGTTTTCTTTTTTTTTAATTCTTTTTTTTACATTTTTCTTTCTTTGAATGTTGTGTTGTGTTGGATGTTGCGATATTTACACCATGTGAAGCACTTTGGACACCTGGTGGCTGCTGTAAAGTGCTATAGAAATAAAGCTTGATTTTATTTGATTTGATTTGACTTATAATGTATAATGCACAACAAGGTCTACTCTATCTGTTTCCATTACAAATATAAATCAATTAAAAATACTATTTGGCCAGTGGAAAAGATTGAGAAAAACTTTCTCTGAAATGCATTTTACACTATTTGATTTATTTATTCAAAAACACGGTTTTATGCGTCTGAATATTTTTTTGTGCACGCCATTTTTGGCTTTCGGGCGCACGCACACTTTTAGTAAGGATCCTACGCACAGTTTTATAAATGAGGCCCCTGGAAGTTCTAGAGTCAGTGCACAAGGCTCTCAAACCTCTCCTGGAATTCACCGACACTCTATCCGGTGAGAGCTGTCACAGTGTCCTATGTCAAGCCTGTTCTCCATCTCTTCCAGTCCAGCCTCTTGGCACGTCAGGAGAATGACACCCCACTGACCCAATCTATCAAAGCCTCCATCCTGGATTACCTGAGGGAGAAGTATTCTGATCCTTCCACTAACGACCTGCTGGACATGGCAGGCTTAGTGGATCCCAGGTTCAAGATAACATACTGCACAGAAAAAAAGGTGGAGGCCATCAAGAGCAGAGCCATAACCGAGATGGAGGCAATGCTATATGAGACTGACCAGGGCACAGCTGAGTTGGCTGCTTCACTGCCTCAAGATGCAACAACGGAATCAACAACATCTTCCGCCACACTGTCGCAGAGAGAGCTTATTGAAAAAGAGTTGTCTGCCTACTTGCAGTCTGTTAATGTTGACAGTGAAGCAAATCCATTGCAGTGGTGGAACGACCATGAGGAAATGTTCCCAAACCTGAAAAATGTGGCAAAAAAATGTGTGTGTGTGCCCGCCACCAGTTCCCCATCGGAAAGGGTATTTAGTACCAGTGGTAATATAGTTACATGCCATCGAGCATCTCTCAAACCAGATGCCGTTGATAGGCTTGTGTTTTTGGCACAAAACCTCTAAACAACCTGGTATTCACTGGCTGCTGTTACAAAGGGACAACATAGTATGCACGAAATACAACTACATATTTTTTTACTTTTTATTTTTTGCCATATATTTCATGCAGAAGAAACCAAAACTAAAGCTGCAAACTTTTCCATAATGGACCAGATTCACCTTTTGTGAATTGTTTTATGTTTAGGTATTGTGTTTGAAACCAAAGGATTGTTTATTAAAAAACTAAAAGGAGGGTCCTTTTTATAAATACACATTCTTTTCCAACATTTGATTTCCTATTATGCAGCTATTTTTTATTTTACTGATTTTGAAATTGTCTGTGACATCCTGCACAAAAGCGTATTATATATATTTGTTTTAAATATCCTAGTGGCATTATGCACAACAGGTGCACTTAAATTTAGTGTTGTTTTGAAATGTCATCTTAATGACAACATGCACAAAAGGGGCACTTTAATTGTTTTAAATTATTGTAGTGGTATTATGTACAAGAAGTGCACTTTAATTTTGCACTTGAATGCCATGTGAGTTGCAAGTGTGCCCTAATGTCTTGTTTTGAAATGTTGTCTTTGACAATTTTGCACAAAACATGCACTTTCTGTTGAAAATTTTATTGTTTTTTTAGGATCCCCGTTAGCGGCCCGTTTAAAGGCAGCTAATCTTCCTGGGGTCCTCTTTAAAATATTCACAACATAAAATTACACAAAGCAATAACAACACAAATTACAATCAAGAGAATTCAAACATTGCAATTACATTCAGAAAATTACCAAGTGAAAAAACACAATTTCCAGCTTTCACGAGGTCATTTGCAGCAGTTCCTGGGTTGCTGTCCTCTTAAATCTGTATTTGTTCTGAATTCTGTGTGATGAGACAGAGAGTTGATTGCAAATAGATATTGCTCTGTAAAGTGATGTGCGTTTCAGAAAATTTGTCCTGGGAAGCGGAAGTTTTATGTCGCCACCTAGTGCCTGCCTGGTGGCATATAGGTGTCTACTTCCTACAAAAACAAGCTGCTCAGAGAGAAACTGTGGCTGTTTCATAAATACTGCAGTCCACAATATTAAAGTTAATCGTAGTTTAATTTTGTCGTCAACTGTGAGCCAATAAAGGCATTTATGCATCAGGACCACATTAGTCTTAAGAGAGCACTGGAGGACAGTCCTCACTGACCTATTTTGTGCCACTTGAAGCTTACGAAGGTCTTTTTGTGATGCAGACGACCATATAATTGGACAGTTTTCTAAATGGCACAGAACAAGAGACTGGACAACTTGTTTAGCAATGGACATAGGAATATATGACATACATTTTCTGGACATTGCAATACCATTCCCCCATTTTAACTATCATTCCATCAATATGAGCTGACCAAGATAAGTAAGAATCAGTGGCGGAGCCAGAGGGCTAGAGGGCAGACGAAGTCCTTGCCACCCCTGTTGCCACCCCCACTTTTACGAACATTTCCCAAATCTCCCAGCGGACGTGAATGCATACTTAGCTGCACGCTTGTGTGCTGTTGCTGCTACACTTTTCATTAGTTAAGCTGACACGCAGCTCATTCGTGACGTGCTCCAAAACAACGCGGCAGCACACACAGGATCGATGAAGAGCGTTTTGCTATGTACGGCTTTTATTGTTATTAAATTAAATGAAGTACTGTTTTAACGGGAAGTAAGGGAGACGTTGCACTGTAGTGCTTATCATTAATACTTCAATGAGCAATAGTCTCGTGAAACTGACTGACTAACTGTGCGTTCACACCGGACGCGAATAGCGCGTCAAATTTGTGCCTGCTGCGTCTAGTTTGACGCTTGAACATTTTGAATGCATTCGCGCGTCCAAAGCGAAATGGAACAAAGCGCTTATGAAACGCCAGTTCAAGATGCTCACGACCAGAAAAATCCTCCAAACGCTAAGCTGGAAAAAGCAAGCGTTTGGAGTGAAATTGACGATATCGCTGTCCTTTACATATTCAATATAACAAATTTGATAAAATATCAATAAATACAGTAATAGCAAAACACATTCTACAACAACAAAAAAGGTTTAGGTCTGATCAAACTATCCATTAGTTAATTGTTATGTGATGTCACTGCATGTAATGTAACTGGGTGATTCCACAGTTTCTGTCCACAAGGGGTGTAATGAACAATATAGATTTAATAATAGCCAGTTGTTGTCATTTATTTTATTTTTTTCACTATTTTGTTAAAGATAGATGTAAGAAATAATAAAGTTACTTTTATCCCACTAAGCCTTGGCAATATCGTGTGATGAGACTTTATTTTATTTCTGTCCCCAGAGGATGTTGCGGATTGCGGATGTCAGGGTGGGACATTCAGTGTATGAGATGCAATGAAAACATTTACTAACGTTCGCTACACTTTCTGTCCAAGCAGTTACGCACGTTATACTTTGATTCTAAAGGAAGCAGAGATATAATTTTTCCATTTAATTCTATCAGTAGCAAAACGATAAAAACATCTTGTGTGGGTTAAATTCTCATATGCGTTGCTACATGATAAATTGTTAATAAATCGGTATAAAACAGGGGCCGAGATTTCTGGTCCAAAAAATCATAACGCTCGTACATTTTATTCTGACGCTGAATTTCCATCTCCTAATGTCTCAACGGTTCTCATGTCAGAAATAAGATTGTCTAGGTCACGGTCGCTCTGCACGGGAGGAAGAGTTAACAGGATTTCGACAAATGTGGGTAAGTTTGTGGATTCTGTCCAAAAGTTTACGAACATTAAAATGATACGAACGTTGTAAACTTTGGTTAAGTGAACATTAAATAGGATCATTGTGGTGAGTAAGGATAAAAGAGTGTGCAAGTCGGATGATTGCGAGTGGTTTCGGACCGAAAGCAGCGTCGTGTTCACCGTGAAAGAGCATGCATGAATGGTGGTTTTATACATTTTGACAGATTCTGCACATCTTGTTCGTAAATTAGATGGAAATGTTCAGTCTGTCCAACTTCGAACGTTGTTTTCTGCGTATTTTTGACTCAAGCTGTTGATGAAAGTCAACATCGTCAATGACATTTTTCTGTTTTGTTTTTTAATTTTAATTTTATGTTCGTAAGAATATAGCTTAGGCTGTCTAAGTTAACACATTAATAGTGTGTTAAAACAATCTCACTTATGCCATTAGAATAAACTGTCTGTGTCAATCACAGGTTTTTAAACAACAGTGAACTGGGGCATGTTAAAGGAACACACGCAGATTCCACACTGACAGCACACAATAAAGCTAAAACGTTTAAACATTAGCTTTGTGGTAAAAATTTGTCAATACAATGTCACATGTGACATAATAATTTTACATCCATTTAATCCATTACAATCAAAAGTTAAGATTTAAAGGATTGCATCATTACTTGATTTTAGCTGGTTTTCAAATATGTTCATTGTTATAGGAAATAAATGTTTGCGCAAACGAACTAGAATCATTCAAGCACACTTTTACAGTTTTTTGGATTGCTAACACACTAAAATTAAAAGTAGTACACTATTAGCAAAACCTTACACCCAAGAAGCAAAACATCAGCCCATATTTGCACAACTATAAGCACATTGTCAACCTCACACTTGTTGCAAAACTCTACACACAGTGATTTGCAAAACACTAAACACACTTAACATACATTACACACAAAAATCTATCATGAAGTCACTTCCTTGCAATACCAAAGCACTGACTGTCAAATTACCGCACCGTACAACCAATTGGTTCATTTGCTCAATTGCTTAATTGCAGACACACCAATCAGGTGTATAAGCACTATAAAAAAGCAGCAGGTGAGTTCATCTGTCTTCAAGCACAATGGAAAGAGTCAGAGAAAGAGTAAGACAAGGAGGACGAGGAGGACGAGGAGGAGAACGAGGAAGAGGAGAACGAGGAGGAGGAAGAGGAGAACAAGAACAAGGAGGAGGAGAACGAGGAGGAGGAGGAGAACAAGGAGGAGGAGAACGAGGAGGAGGAAGAGGAGAACAAGAACAAGGAGGAGGAGAACGAGGAGGAGGACGAGGAGGAGGACGACGAGGAGGAGGACGAGGAAGGGGAGGAAGGGGAAGACCAGAAGGTGCTCAAAGAGGACCGAATCTGACCAATGAGATCCGCGCAACACTGGTTGACCACGTTGTCAACCACGGCCTGACGCTGAGGGAGGCTGGACTGCGAGTACAGCCAAATCTAAGCCGATACACAGTGGCAAGTGTGTTAAGAACATTTCGACTGGAAAATAGGTATTGTAAAAATATCATCATATCAAAAACATCTGCACGGTTTCAGTAACTGCTTACAGTACTGTATTCTATGCACTATCAGCACTTCTGTTACCTTTTCCTGTGAAATTACTGTACTATTGTATACTGGGTTTTTTTTCTACATAGGATTGAGGGTCAGGGAAGGCCTCCTATGTTCACAGAACAGCAAGAGAGGGAGATAGTTAACATGGTTTTGGCCAACAATGCTATAACACTCAAGCAGCTCCAAGCTAACATTGTCAATGACCACGCCATTTTCAACAATATCCATCAGGTCTCAACATCAACATTGGCACGCATCCTAAAAAAAAACCATATTCAAATGAAGCAAATTTATCGAGTGCCTTTCGAGCGCAATTCCGAAAGGGTGAAACGACTGCGGCATGATTATGCAGAGGTATGTATTCACTTTAGCAGTGTGATCTTGCATGCTGTCTCATAATCTTTTACTGTAATATGTATACTAGATCTACACTGAACTACACAATTTTGCCTGACACTGTTTTTCAGAGAGTTTTACGAATGGATGGAGAGGAGATCCAGCATGAGTTCATTTATGTCGATGAGGCTGGCTTCAACCTGACGAGAACACGAAGGAGGGGAAGAAACATCATTGGCCACAGGGCTATAGTCAATGTCCCGGGGCAACGTGGGGGTAATATAACACTCTGTGCAGCCATTACACAGAATGGGGTCCTCCACCGCCATGCCCACATGGCCCTTACAACACAGCACTCATACTTACATTCTTGGACCAATTGCACAACATAACAGCAGCAAATCAAATCGATCATATGCAATACATCGTTGTCTGGGACAATGTGTCTTTCCACCGCTCTGCTCTGGTTCAGAACTGGTTTCAGCAACATCCACATTTCACCGTCTTATATCTTCCACCATACTCTCCATTCCTCAACCCTATAGAAGAGTTTTTCTCGGCATGGCGGTGGAAGGTATATGATCTCCGTCTCCAGGCTGAGATACCCCTCATCCAAGCCATGGAGGACGCCTGTGACCAGATGGAGGTAGCAGCAATACAAGGATGGATTCGTCATTCAAGACGTTTCTTTCCAAGGTGTCTTGCTAATGACAACATTGCCTGCGATGTTGATGAAATTCTCTGGCCAGATCCAGCTAGGCGCAGAGACAATGTCTAGTGTGTTTTTTTTTTTTTTTTTTTTTTTTTTTTTACGTAAAGTGACGTTTGGTTACAGTATTATGATCTCCATGTCAACATTTTGAGCTTGTTGAGAAATAAATGAGTTTCTTCAGTCTGCAACATTGGTCTTGTGTAGTGTTTGGTGAATTTACATTATATTTGTACTTTGTTGATGGTAGCCAACTCTAATCATAGGGAAGTAGAAGTGCTAAAAGTGTTTTAGGTTTATCACAGCAGAGTGTAACTCGTGCAAACAGAGTATAGTAATGTGAAACGTGTGTGTTTCATATGGTAACAAAGTGTGGTTTTTTAAACAGAAGTGTATAGTTTTTACAAGAGTGTTTAATTTTGCAAAGGATCTGTAATGTTTTGCTAATTGGGTTTGTGGTTGTGCTAATTGTGTGTAGTGTTTTGAAAACACGGGCCCTGTTTTGAAAATCGTGCTTAAGCAATCCAAAAAAACTGTAACAAACCTGATTACAATAAATAAAACAATCTCCTTATTTGTTGGATTATATTTTTTGGGGGGTAAATCTGACTATATGTTGCAAAAAAATTATAAATTATATTTCATAAAAACCTTTAATTTTGCCAAAGAAGTAGGGTAACACCAGTGACAAAAAAATGGTACATGCTGTCTTTAAATAAATGCACAAAAAAAAATCATTAAGCTGTCTTTATGCGTATTCATAAAGTCAAAGGGTAATCTAATAATGTGGTGTACGTTTAAATGTTAGAAAATACATGTTTTAAGACATCTTGCCATACCAAAAGTGGACGTTTCTGTAGAATGAGCATATAGTTTTGTGTATTATTTATCCTAATCATATTTAGCACACCATGCCTAATAAATGTCTGAAGTAGCCTATATTCATTTTTTAAAAGGAACACACCGGCAGGCCTAATATGAAATCAAAAAAACTTTTCCAAATACTTTGTAGGCCACCATTCATGCAGCATCATATTCTGTAAATCAGGCTATGTAAATTGCAGCCTATCGAGAAGATAATATCCTAATCTTGTAAATGACATGAACATGAAGACTAACAGTCATCATTCATATTTCAGATTCTTAATTTAAGTGTATTCAAGAAATGAAACAGCTATTCTATAAATTAAGTTTGCATATAATTAAACATAATTATAAATTTAAAGTGTTCAAAAATAATTAGTCATAACTCTTATACATATCCTTTGCAAACATACATATATATATATATATATATATATATATATATATATATATATATATATATATATATATATATATATATATATATATGGCCTTTCTTTATTTTATTAACTGTTTTCAGAAATTATGGCAGGTCTCCTCAAATTGAGGCTTCACTCCATGAAGCGTCCTGGAGGAGAGAGAAACCTGCCAAAGAATGAGAATGGTCCAGATGTGGTTTCAAGAACAAGTAAAGCTGCTGCTGGAATGCGGCGGGTACCGGGCTAAGTTAAAGCAGAACCCTGAATTGTATGTACTGCATAGATTGGAAGAGCAACAGAGATTGAAGGAGTACAGGAAGAATCTGTCAGATGGAAAGAAGGAAATTCAGAAAGCACATGCCCGTGAAAGGATGAGAAGGTATAGAGAACACCAGAAAGAGAATCTTCAAGAGGGTAAGGAAACACAAGGTGTCATGTCAAGAAAACCTCAAACTAGGAGTGAACTTGAAAAAAATTTCCACAAGAAGGGAATACTTTAAGAACAAGAAGCGTGAACAGAGAGCTAGGATGTCTGCACAAAAGAAAAGACGAGAGAGAGAAAAGGATCGCAACAGGAAAAGGGTGTTAGCAGAAGCGAAGAAAGACTCAACCATCAATAACAATCCACCTAATCACAAGGAGGCTGCAACACCTGCTAATCAGGAATCTAATCCGGTTCAAATACAGTGTCAGCTAAATGCAACACCTGTTTTGTCTACCAGTTCTGGGTACAAAACTGATTTTTCTAGAAGGAAGGCAACCTGGAGGATAAAAAGGCTGATGCCAAAAAGTCCACATAAGTATGGCACAATAGTAGCACAATGACATGATGCTTGGCGGTAAGGACAAGGATGTGGATTCTGTTTTGGGATATGTGAAGCAAACTTGCAAACAGATGTCCACAGCCAATAGAAGAATGTTTAATGGCAATCTTGCAGCCATCCTTGGATCTGCCAGTAAGCAAGTCAGGGATGCCTCTAGCAGAAAGTTAGGAATATCACAGAAGATCATTAGGAAATATGATCGTCTGAGAAAAGCAGGGCATGAGCCAGAACAACGAGAAAAACGCTGTGATGCAGTAAGTGATGCAATTTGGCTTTCTGTGCAAGAATTTTTGAGAAGACCTGACGTATCAACCACACTGCGCACAAGAAAACAGTCAGCAAACGAACTGGCTTACAGAAGCAAATCCTGCAGAAAAGCATGAAGTCCACATAAGTTGTGCTTCAGTAAGTTTTTGCACACTCCGACCAAGTCACATTTTGCCCTATGTAAAAGCCCATTTGAACCAATGCCTCTGTGAACATTGTGAGAATATGAACTTGCAGTTAAAGGTGATAAACCAGGTTGTCCAAGCAAAAATTCTGGACTGCAAAATCAGAGATCGATACCATGCAAGTGACACCACCCTCTGTCCACCTTCAGATGATGCCAGAAAGCTTCACAAGTTACCGTGTATTGACCGAAAATGTCAAGAATGTGGTGTTGATGCTGTAGAAGCATATCTTGAACCACTATGTCACAGTGTCTGGTGGTTCCCTGGGTTAAACACTAGAGGTCCTCAGTTTTCACGGTGTCTAGGCATTCTCACTACAATTCCCATCATCCTGTCTGTCACTGATTGTTCATTGTGTTCAGCTGTTTCTCGTCACCTCGTTTAGCACTTGTGTATATATACCCTGTCAGTTCAGTGTTTATCACGGAGTCCTTATGGTTTGTCACTACACTTCCGATGGCTGTTTCCTGGTTTGTTCTTGTTTTGGTTTATGGTGTTGGACTGCTTATTTGGATTTTGACCCCTGCCTGGATACTACGATTTTGGATTACATTTAAATAAACATACTGCACCTGGATCTGTCTTCCCCGCGTGTGTATCGTGACACACTAGATGTAGCAGCAGAAAACTAAGTCTCCTGGCAGGTCTGGGGAAATACTACAGTGCGTGGAAATCTTAGGAAGGCCCTACTACCCAGGTCTGGCCAGCTTAAAGAATTGATCCAGGAGATGAAAAGTGAGCTCAAGATCTTACCCAACCATCTTTTTCAAGCTAGATGGCAGCAGCAGAAGTTCTGGGAAATAGTGAAAAATCCCTCCAAAGATTCAGTTGTCTGTATTATGGACTTCGCTGAGAATTATACAAGCCTTTTACAGAACGAGGTACAGAGTGCCCACTGGGCTAAAGTCCAGGTTACAATTCACCCAGTAGTGTGTTTATACTCTTGTTCTTGTGGTAATCCTTGCTAAATTTAGTCATTTAGCAAGACTGCTAAATGACTAAATGTAATCCAGAGCCAGTACGAGATTCAGTGATAATTGTGTCAAATGATGCCAAGCATGATTCCCATGCTGTCGCAGTATTTGTTAATACTGTCACTGGTCATCTGAAAGAAGTTCGCCAACTTGCATTGTCCAGGATGATTCAGTTCACAGATGGATGTAGTGGAAAATACAAGTCTAAAACTCCTTTTGTTGACATTTCCTTCAGTCAGCAGGATCTAGATTTGGTTGTAGAAAGACACTTTTTTGGGTCTCGTCATGGTAAGTCTCCATGTGATGGGGAAGGAGGCGTGGTGAAAGCTGCAGCAGCTCGTACTGTCAAGGCTAGTGATGAAATCATCACTAATAATAATAATAATAATAATAATAATTCATTACATTTTATATAGCGCCTTTCTGGACACTCAAAGCGCTTTACATAGAAGGGGGGAATCTCCTCAACCACCACCAATGTGCAGCATCCACTTGGATGATGCGACGGCAGCCATATTGCGCCAGAACGCCCACCACACACCAGCTTACTGGTGGAGAGGAGACAGTGATGAAGCCAATTAGTATATATAGGAGGATGATTAGGAGGCCATGATGGACAGAGGCCAAGGGGCAAATTTGGCCAGGATGCCGGGGTTACACCCCTACTCTTTTTCGAAGGACATCCTGGGATTTTTAATGACCACAGAGAGTCAGGACCTCGGTTTAACGTCTCATCCGAAGGACGGCGCTCTTCAACTCTCCAGAATCTTTCTTTAGATTTTGTGAGAAAGAACTGACAAAGCCTGCTCTTCTAGATTCTGGTACCTGCAGTCATTCCAGGCGATGTTTCTACTTTGTACCTCTTGAGCAAGTTGTCCGGTGAACGTCAAGACCGGGTTGATGTTGGGACTGTTCCAGGGACAAGACAAATTCATGTTGTTAGAGGTTGTGAGCCAGTCAGTGTCAGACTCGCAGGTTGTCCTGCTTCTGCAAAGCATGTGAAGAGGGCAGAGGAGAGTGTGCAGATAGGTCATACACAGGTCCCCTGGGTTGATGGGATAATCATGCTGAAGAAACAGCCAGATGCAGATCCATCCCTGGGACATCTCTGGTATATCAGGTGAGGTAAAAGCCCTGTCAGCTTCTTTTCAAAAAGTGTACCACACATCAAAACTAAAAGAGAATACTTTGTCATAGGAGTTAAAACTGGACATTTTTTTATACATACGTTTTCAATGTAATTTAAGCTTTGATATTAACACTCATTTCTTTCTATTTCAGCATTGTTTCCAAGCCCAGACTCCGATGTAGGTGATCTTGCAGAAATGGGTGAGCTAGTAAATGATCTCATAGAAGACTTAGAAAGTGGTAATTTCCAGCTTAAGGTGAGTACAGATACTAAGTGTTCAAAAAAAAAAAAATGTACATGGTTTTTCAGTTGCTAAAAATGTATTAAATGTATACAGTATTCAATCACCTTACACATCATTGATACAGATTTGATACAGATGGTACAGATTTGTTACCACAATAAATGATTCACATCACTTTCAGGATCGAAGTGCTGCAACAAATGTACATGAGACTGACCCTGTTGTTGTAGCTGGCTGCTCCCAAACACAGTTGAACAGTGAGTTTCAGGTAAGTGTCCATATTTTCTGGAATTCCAATTTTCTGGAATTCCATCTGGATCTGGATCTGGAATATCATCTGGAATTCCATACAAAGCTTAAAAGTTCACATGAAAAATGTGAGCTGAACATTCTCTCTCTTTTTAAGTTTATTTCCGAATATAATTTTGGAGAGGTCCAGTCCTACAGTCGAGAGTGCAAAACAGGCCCACAAGTGGAGAGAAGACAGAGAGACAGCAGCTAGATACAAAGCAGCTGTACAGATGTAAGCAGTGAAATCACTACCTCTTTTATCATGTTTTTGGTTCATAAATAATTGAGAACATTTTTTTTTTCCTGATATCCTGGTTTTTGCCTGCAGGTTCAGACCTCAAGAAGGACGACTATTATGCTGTGTATTATGACCGTGCCTATTACATAGTAAGAGTAACAGATCACTGTCTCTGGAAGGTGTTGACGTCCCTCATGTGAAGTTGTTTGGCAAATAAATGTGAAACATATACCTGTGGTATTTGTTAGTAATTTTGCTGGCTTTCAGTATATGAACATTACCAGACTCAAAAATGCACCTTTAAGTTTATAGAACAGATAATATTAGATGGCCACCCTGCCTGCATGGAAGTCCTATTACCAGTTTTGTGAACCATACACAACGCATGACTCATAACTATACCAAATTAGGAACAAAGCAAAACATGAACTGGTTAAAATTCAACCAGAATTTTATTGAACTGAATTAGATTAAGTACACTTCTGCTTGAACTTACACTGTTTTTCCGTCCATGTTACATACGTTAAATTTTACATCAACTCAACTTTGATCAAAGTTTACTAGTTTACCATTGCCAGATTTATCCTGCCTTTCACACAGCTGTACCCCAGGTTTTCTCAGGATGTTAACCTGAGGACAATGGCTTTCTCCATGAAGATTGATTTTGCAGGCTGTTGTCCTTGCAGTCAGGCCTTAACTGTGGAATCGCCCAACTATAAAAATGATTGGTTGAGAGGGAAAAAAAATCTGTACGAGGCATACATTTTATTTTACAATTTTATTTTAAATGAAGCTCAAATAATTGTCTCTGATGATACACACATTTGACATATGAATTTTAATTTGTTACCATCAGGGAGACTTCTCTGGGTCTTGATGTGTAACTCAAAATTTTAAATAGAGATTTTCAACATTGATGTGTAATTCTGCTATTTTTTAATATTGGAATGTTATATTGTAATTATTGTATGCTATGTACTGTGTTTGTACTGGCCATGTCATGTTGTTCAATACAAATTTCCCTGGAATGGGACAATAAAAGTAAGTAAAACTATGTAACATCAGAGTAGTTTGTTGTAGCGAAGGCTACACCCAACATCATTCAGTTCAGATTACTTGTTGAATATCTACTTTATCGCTTGTAAACATTTACTATTTGTACGTGAGATGAGCTTCATATCCACCACAATTTCCAAAATGTTGTCTTGAAAGGACCTTGGTGGACAACATATCTCGCCATTGCTTGTGAAGAATCCAGGATTCAGGACTCCCGTATACCAACTTGAATCAACTTGATTTCCATAACTTTTTGTCGTCATGGTCTGGAGATGATCTAGTTCAATTTTCGTGAAGTTCAGAGCAACGGCCTAGGAGGAGTTTCGAAAAAGTAGGTTTTTCGGAAAATTCAAAATGGCGGGAAAACTATTATGACGGAAAATGACGTCATAGGGTGCAGTCAAATTGTCGTGAGCTCAGGGAATCAGAGGAAAAACGAATTTTGTTTCTAGCCTTTGTGGTTCAAAAGTTATTAGTATAGGCAGCGACTTTCAGCGTATTTCCTCTAACAACTTCTGACGTTTACATTTTACGTGGCGTGTGTACAGCTTTTTTCACATACATAGGTGTCATTTACACTGGGGACATGTCCCCAACACTTTTTGAAAGCATTTGTTTAAAATGTTCTGAAAAATCAAGCGAACCAAGAAATGTTAAAGATTTATTTGCACAAAATAAAACATGCAATGCAGTTTAGATACAGAAAGAAACACTGTAAATTGTCCAAAAAAAGTTACTTAAACAAAATAGAATGTAAATTTCCTGTAGAGAATGTGAATTGGTGCTTGCAGTGACAAAACTCGCCGCTCGGTTGCTAGGGCGTTCTGGGTGGTTGCTAAAGGTATTTTTGTGGTTGCCTATGGTGTTACTATGTGGTTGGTAGTTGTCACAGATGGTTACTATTGAGTTTTTATGGAGTTCTTAAAATCTTTAGTAACGAGTGCCCTTTAGTACGGTACTCGGCCTGCAGCCTCATTTGGTGTTGAGATATGGCTTATTCATGTGTTTGTATTGTTGCTAGGGCATGCTTGGACTGTCAATTAGTCTTTGAACAGTTTGAGTCAAAAAAGCCAAACTCCATGTTTCTACAATTTTCTGGAGCTGAAATATGGCTTGTAAATGTTGTTTTATGGTTGCTATGGGGTGGTTGCCAGGGCCGTGGATATAAAGTTATTGAAATCTTTAGTAACGAGTGCCTTAGTACAGCACTCGACCTGTGGCCTCGTGCCTATGACCCATCACAGCCGTGCTGATATCATTTAACATTTAGTTAGTCGTTTGGGGTGGTTGCTAGGGTGCTCTTAGTGTATATTAGCATCCTGGGGTTACGGTTAAGGTTAGGCACTCGGCCTTGTGCCTACGATTTGAGTTTTTATAGAGTTCTTAAAATCTCTATTAAACGAGTGCATTTGGTAATTTCATTGTAATCTTTGACTTAACGCGCTGCTGTTTTCTACAGTATGGTGCTTTGGCACTGTTCGGTTGAGCTGGTGTTGCAGGGACTGTTACATGTGCAGTCGACATTGTTGAGGGTTAGGTGCTAAATATTTTCGTGTTGTTGACTGGCCTACGCTATGCCCATTTTTTTATGCCCACTCTGGCGCAGCGCCAGCAATGCGTGAGAGCACAGTTTGAATCTGGCAGTGATGCGACGTCACTGAATATTCATATTCATATTCTATAAAAACGCTGTAGGACAGATAGCCTACATTTTACTTGTACGTCAAATTCTTTTTAACACAGTTTGTACTTGTTATTAGACATGGTAAGGCGTGTCAAGTTTATTTGTAAAGCACGTTTCACACGTGCAGGTGATTTTAGTTTCAACTATAATATCAAACAGCTTAAATGTCTTGCCCTTGAGGAAGATAAAATTCACTAAGTAGAAAACATGAAGATATCAGGAAAGAGATCCTGCTCGTGTCCCACATCCCTCTCAAAGTATTGAGTGGTAGGCTATATGACGCACACGTTTGGCCGTCTAATTAACCACTCAAGCAAGTCCCCAAACCTAAAGCCCTTTCGGTGCGTCATGAATCTTGGCGGCAATGACACTGACGTCATCCTTTTTCAGGGCCATTATTGACATCCCCGTGGACACAGAAATTTTATTCGACTGCGGGGTGAAACGCAAGTCATTCCGCGGGGAGGCTCGGAACTGGAAATGGCTACACCAATAGGCTTCTAGCCCAAGCTCCGTTTTTTTTTCTTGGAAAAATTACCCATTTTTATTTTTATTTATACCTTATGTGCAGGAGACGTCTTTCCAGTATTTACTGTCTTTGTGTGGAAATATTAAACAAAAAGGTTTTTGTTTTTTACCAAAGTTACCCATATTTACTGATATTTTTCTCAATGCTTTAAAGGCTAGTGTGTTGTTTCTTTGACGGTATTGCTCAAATAAACACTACATTTATTTATTTCAAAACAACCCCCCAACCACCGCACCACCTCCAGTAATTGGTCCATTACCACCGCCGGTAGTTGGTCCAGGTCCATTACCACCGCCATTAGTTGGTCCAGGTCCATTACCACTGCCGGTAGTTGGTCCAGGTCCATTACCACCGCCAGTAGTTGGTCCAGGTCCATTACCACCGCCAGTAGTTGGTCCAGGTCCATTACCACTGCCGGTAGTTGGTCCAGGTCCATTACAACTGCCGGTGGTTGGTCCAGGTCCATTACCACTGCCGGTAGTTGGTCCAGGTCCATTACAACCGCCGGTAGTTGGTCCAGGTCCATTACCACCGCCGGTAGTTGGTCCAAAAAACTGCCACTGTCACAGCCCTAATGAATAATGTAAAAACATTTGAGTATTTCTGCCACAAAACCATGGTTACAGTTCACATTACTACATTAAATCCATAGGAATGTTGGTGATTTGTGGACCTAAAAGCCTTACACCGCGTTCCAAATTATTATGCAAATTGGAATTAAGTGTCATAAACATTAAATATTTTGTTTTTCAATCAAACTCATGGATTGTATTGTGTCTCTGGGCTCTTTGGATCACTGAAATCAATCTCAGACACCTGTGATAATTAGTTTGCCAGATAAGCCCAAATAAAAGACAAATACTTAAGGATGTTCCACATTATTAAGCAGGCCACATGTTTCAAGCAATATGGGAAAGAAAAATGATCTCTCTGCTATGGAAAAGCGTCAAATAGTGCAATGCCTTGGACAAGGTATGAAAACATTCGATATTTCACGAAAACGAATAAATATCAGCTGTATGTCACATTACTCGCATAAGTTGCGCTTAGACTTAAGTCAAATCTGTATGTTTGGCCAGAAGCTAGTTATTTTACTTTGTAAAGTTTTTAAATGTGGATATTTCTCTTACGCATGGCTTCACTTAAGAAGGCCTTTATTAACCCTCCGGAGACGTGTGGAGCACTTTTATCATGGATAGATGCGTTTTACTGACTCGGATCTTTGAGTCTCGTTCTGCAAAATGAACGAATCTTTTTTCCGAGTCATTTCGTTCATTTCAGCAAAATATAATTAAAATGACATGTTAAATAGCCCTACGCATCTAGTACTTATGAAAATGATGATTAGGCTGCATTTGTAAAAAAATTAATAAAAATAAACTAGGGTAAGTGCAGCCAAAGCCAAATTATAAGAAACTAAAATGTTTGATTAATTGATTAGTTGTTGGGTCTTAAGTTCAGGCTATTGCAGTCTGACTCTGTTAGTTCATCTCACCTCCTGATCCGAGACATTCTTTCTTTTGCAACTTCTTATTTATCACGTTTGTTCTCCACCTCTCATGTCTTCAGGTTCGAAGTTCTCGAGACGTCGACTCGTCTGTGTCTGACTCTCTCTTATCTGGGGCTGGGTCGGGCCGTGTGACACACAGGTCCGGAAACAGAAACGATTAGTTCATCTTTCAAGTCTCGAGTTTGAGTCTTTCGTTCTTCCTGTCAGTCCCATAGAGGCTATGCTGTCAGTAACGGAAATGATTAGTTAATCTCTCGAGTCTTCGGGTTCGGGTCCGAGTCTTTCACTCTTCCTGTCAGTCCCATCCCATTAGCTTTGCATTGAGAACAAAAACACATCACGTAACTGTAAAAGTAAATACAAAAATAACTACGCGCTTGTTAGTAAAAAGGTTGTGAATTAGTGTTCAATACGTTGACAAGTCACGTGACAAAAGAACGAAGGACTCAAACCCGAAGACTCGAGAGATTAACTAATCATGTCTCTTTCCGTTACTGACAGCATAGCCTCTATGGGACTGACAGGAAGACTCGGACCCAGCCGAACTCGAGACTCGAAAGATGAACTAACCGTTTCTGTTTCCGCTACTGACAGCATAGCCTCTATGGGACTGACAGGAAGACCGAAAGACTCGACCCAAACCCGAAGACTTCGAGAGATGAACTAATAATTTTTGTTGTCTCCAGTTCAGATTCAGAACCAATATGTTGTGTAATACGCATGCGCGGTCAACACAAATAGAACGAATCACTCTCTGAGACAACTCGATAGTCCCGAGTCATATTAAAGATTCGTTCAAAATGAACGAATCGTTCATGAACGACACATCACTAATCTGTACTGACAAATTAGACATTCCTGATGGTTGAACACAAGTTATTAGATATCAATCAACAAAGTGTCCTGTGCTCACCACACACCGGCTATACATATACAGGATATACAATAAATACAGGATATACAATCTCTGCTTATCCATCCTTTCACCCATATTCTTTTTTTTCAAGGTTCTAAACAGATCATTGCGCAACAAACTTTTTTTTTTGTCATTTCACATTGCACTTCTCCCGTGTGCTTTCGTGACAAAACGTGGTTTGGGGACCGGGTAGAGTCGTTGGGTGACAGTTGTTCTCAGCTTGTGTAGTGTGTAACCCCCTGTTGCAGATCATGTACGTGGTGTCACGTAGTGTGAACACCACAACGACTGACTCCAGAGCAAGACATGTAGTCTAAACAGCACAGCGATCTGCCGATGTTTAAAGTTGTGTAGTGTGAACTAGGCATAACTTACACAGAAGAGACTTTGTTGCTCAGCACATGAAAATAAATTACTTACCGTGATTTAAGACGGTGTTAAAGTGGTTTCTCCACTGTATGGATCTTCATGTGTCGCTTCAGGTGAGTTTTAATAGAGAAACTCTTTCCACACTGATCACACGTGTGCGGCTTCTCTCTGCTGTGGATCCTCTCATGTGCTTTCAGATTTGATGACGCACTGAATCTCTTGCCACAGTGTGAACACTTGTAAGGTTTTTCTCCAGTGTGGATCATCTCATGTGTTTTCAGATTTGCTGATCGACGGAATCTCTTGTCACAGTGTGAACACTTGTAAGGTTTTTCTCCAGTGTGAATTCTCTGGTGCTGCTTTAAACTGGCCGCTGTAGTGAAAGTCTTCTCACACTCAAAGCACATGTACTCTCTCACACCAGTGTGAGTTTTCTCATGTTTATGTAAATATTGCAGCAGTGAAAAACTCTTTCCACACACAGAACATGAATGAGGCTTCTCCTTCGTATGAACTCTCAGGTGTATCTTCAGGACTGATGAACTAAGAAATGTTTTGCTGCACAGATCACATGAGAACGGCTTCTCTCCTGTGTGGATCCTCATGTGTTCTTTAAGATTTCGTTTGCATGAGAATCTCTTCCCACACTGATCACATGAGAACGGCTTCTCTCCAGTGTGGATCCTCATGTGTCGATTACAATTTGTTATTTGTGTGAAACTCTTTCCACACTGATCACATGTGAACGGCTTCTCTCCGGTGTGGATCCTCATGTGACTCTCAAGACATCGTTTGGTTGTGAAACTGTTTCCACACTGAGTGCAGGTGAAAGATTTCTTGGCTCTTCTTTTCTTTAAAAATGTCTGTTTAGTCTTTGAGCGACTCAAAGGTTTTCCTCCAGGTTGGACATGATGTTCCTCCTCAACTTCACTCAGTTCTTCACTCTCCTCCTTCACTTCTCTCAGTTCTTCACTCTCCTCCTTCACTTCTCTCAGCTCTTCACTCTCCTCCTCCACTTCTCTCAGTTCTTCACTCTCCTCCTCACCTTCTCTCAGTTCTTCACTCTCCTCCTTCACTTCTCTCAGATCTTCACTCTCCTCCTTCACTTCTCTCAGTTCTTCACTCTCCTCCACTTCTCTCAGTTCTTCACTCTCCTCCTCCACTTCACTCAGTTCTTCACTCTCCTCCTTCACTTCTCTCAGTTCTTCACTCTCCTCGCTCTCTTCCATCAGGTCTGATATGAAAGAAAAAAATAAAATATTAAAATTTCAGTACATCAAATTAATTAAAAGATCGAAAAGATATAAAAAGTGAAAGGACATTGTTGTGGCAAAAATTCATATTAAACCATCATCACTGCGTAGGAGACACTCAGAATCAAAAAAGTCTTTTTTTAAAGTATTTATTCCTGCAAGAAGGCTCAGTCCCCACACAGAAGTTACCCTGTGAAGTGAGTGGACAGGAAGAGATGGGCAGCCTTTTTACCATTTTCAAGGCCTTTCTTAAGCAGTCTTCTTTCCACAGATATGAGACCCATTGTTAAATAAGTTTCTCTTTATCACTTAGTCGTCACTTCAGATCACCAAAAGTCAATACTAGGGTCAAAGGTCCTGTCCTGTGTCCCATATGTTCTTGTTTATATTGGAGAAGTGGTTTATCCAAACATCTCCATTCTGGATGGCTAGTTCTTGATGGTAAGTTTTGTTTAGTGTGTTCCACTGTTTCCAGAACTGTTTGCATTCTAAGGATTCTTAAATTTCCCTGCAGCATCCAACAACGTTGAACTTGAAAATTGTTTTTGCACAAGTGCACTTGCTAAATGAAGGCGGATTGAATGAAATGGATCAATCAAAAAGCGTTGTTTATTACCGAGCTGTAGTCACGCACTGACAAAAATGTAAAAGTAAAATTACACAATTTTTAAACTACCGGTACTCAAAAAAGTACAATTTGCGGAAAAAAACTACTTAGGCCTAATTACAGTAACGTGAGTATTTGTAATTCGTTACATCACAGCACTGATGATTATATGTCCTCAAACTTTCCATGAATGAGGTACATTTCTGTGTCCTACATGTTTCACTCAACCCTGTTACTCCTGACATGATTTTCCTCCTTTTAAAACAGAGCATTTCTTAAAACTGTGACACAGGAAGTGACATCATCTGGGCTCTTTCTGATGCACGATGGGAAGACAAGAGAATAATCTCAATCCATTGTCTCAGTTTTTACACAAACTGCAGCATTGACTGTATTCATCAACCCTGTTACTAAAGTAAGAAGAATCTCTATAACCAGGGCTTGACATTAACAACAATCAATATAAGGGTCTCAAATCTCCCTTTACTGACCATTTGTTGAAGAAAAACCCAGAACATTCTGCACCATTTCATAGTTTAACTGTTTATCTAAATGTGATGAAGTGCTTGAATGTTTCTAACATGAATGTTCTCCAGCATCATGAATGAATGAAGATTAAACACCAACCTCTTTGTTCTTCAGGATCTTCAGTGTGTTTCATTCTGCAGGGTTCTGGATCACTCGTGTTCTCACTGTCCTCTTTAATAAACTCAGTCTCTGCAGATTTCAGCTCTTCCTGATGCTTTCATGCTCGTCTCCACTTGTAGCTGATGGGAATTTACAGCATTTATTGGGGAATTACAGTGGGAGGAGCTTCACTGCTGATGTGATTGCAGTGGGAGGAGCTTCACTGATGATGAATTACAGTGGGAGGAGCTTCACTGATGATGTATTCCAGTGTGGGAGGAGCTGATCTGCCAAAATCAAAAATATAAATCACTGAGTTTGTTTTTATAATAAATGATAATTGATCGCATTTTGTGACTATTTTTCCTGCCGGTGCGACCAAATATTTATTTAGGTTGCGCTCGCGTGACCACAACGTTGCCAAGCAGCACCGAATGCAAACAAAATGAGGAACGAAAATGCGCAACTCATTTATGCTTCACAGACTCATTTTGCTTTTTAATGAATATTAAGACATTATGAATAATAATAATTCAAGTTAATTTCATCTACACCCTAAATTAAGCTTAGTGCTTTATTGTCAGCCCCAATGCTACCAGATATTTTTGGTAAAACTTAGTGGCTCCGGTGCTGCTGCCCTCAAATGTTAGTCTGGAGCCTGTGAACTTCTGCACATTGTAATATCTGTACGTTAAGTCTACTTATTATTAAAGAATTTGTCAGTATTACAGTTATTTTGGGGGAAATGTGAATAATTGCATTACAAGCTGATTTGAGATGTGCCCCTACATTTTTTGCTTGTGCTTCTAAAATTTTCAGTCAGGGGCTACAGCGCTCCTAGTAAAAAAAGTTAGTCTGGAGGCCTGGACATCTAGAAATATATATATTTTTAAATGAATGTAAATTCTAAACCTTAAATTAAATTAAGAAAAACAGTTAAAATCATAAACACAGAGATAAACATATTTAGTAGCCAACAAATGCCCTTAAATGAGCTTTAAGTGACAATTTACAGGAGATCTGAAGACATCAGCATAATAAATGAGGTGAAAACAGGAACTATTGTCATGAAATAAAGAGTGTTTTCAGCAGATCTGTTAATATTGATGAGCCTCAGACTATCAACATTTATTCAACAAGCCATTCAGGATCATCAGCAGATCATCTCACTTTATTCTGAGTGTTTGCTGTTAGAAACACCCCAGCCAACATTAATACATGGGCCCCATGTGGGTTATATCTGGCAGCATGGGTTCCTTGTGGGCATGGGCTGAACATGGGCAATTGATGTGGGTCCCATGTGGGTTTCACAATGTGGGTCACATATAGGTATGCCCATGTTGGATGATAATATGGGACCTTCATAGGACCTATGTGGGCAAAATAATTTCATGCTTAAAATACATAATTTATATATTTATAAATGTAAACTTTTGAAATGATAACATTTGGTTGATAGTCACTTTTATACAAATAACAAATAATATCATAGATGGGATCTGATCAGCTTTTTAAATAAAAATGCATTATTTTATATTGTGACATTTCATTTTATTTGAATTATCATAATTACAACGTTCACTTGCCTATTAATTTATCTAACATGCATTTTATTTCCAATTTGCAAAGCTGGTAATGAGAGAAATTAAGTAATGTCAGAAATTAAGTGGGTCCCATATGGGACCAACTGGTTCAACATGACCTAGTCAATGACTGATGACACATTACGCTTGACAAAGTAGTCCTGCTTCGAATGTTTTTAATTATGAATTTTTTTCACATAATATCATATCATTTTATCATGTCATATAATATTTGCCAGGAAATTTTAAATACAACTATAAAGATGTTAAATATTCAAATGACAAGAATTCCCGCCCAGGCGCAAGGATACAGTTTCTTTCAAAAGTAGATGAATGTTGAAGGGCGACATGATAACATCGCTGCTGAAGGACCGCTACACTACAAACCTTCAATAAATTCTTCTCCCCACAAGAACTCTGGTCAAGCTTACTTTTTTATGTATTGGAGATATCTAATACATTGGCGAGCCACCCATACCACTGGTCGGCCAAATACAGCAAAATCTAACAATTTGGCGAGCCAGCCAGGAGAGACTGACAAGAAGAGAACTCACCAGCTGCAACAAGGAGTAAACGGAATAGTTTGAGTATTTGAAGTTCAAAAGACTGTGGACACAATTTATTTGAATCAACTGGATCCGGTCTCAAATATCCTAATTTGGTGAGTGAAACTTATCAGCTCTCTAAAAGAACATCTTCTGAAAAGAATAATAGTAGACCAGTGAATATTTGTAGTGTAGTCACACATACTGTGTATTGTTAAGAATTTTAGGCTTGGGCCTTTTTCATGAATCTGTAGGAACCTTTTAAATGACTTAGTTAATTCTCCTGAAACTGAAGGAGCTATAGAAATAAGTGTTATAGCTTGGCCCTGTTCTTTTGAGTCTCTAAGAATCATTTAGGAAAGAGGTTTGGTCCGTTCTCATGGGATTGTAGGAGCTATTGAAATAAAGTATAAGTTTGGTCCTTTTTTTCTGGAGTCTGTAGGAATTGTTAAAGAAACAATTTAGTCTGTTCATCTAGAGATTGTAGAAACTGTATAAGGTTTGGTCCTTTCTCATGAGTCTATAGGAACCTTTTAAATGATTTAGTTAGTTCTCCTGAAACTGTAGGAGCTATAGAAATAAGTTTAATAGCTTGGCCCTGTTCTCTTGAGTCTCTAAGAATCATTTAAGAAAGAGGTTTGGTCCGTTCTCATTGGATTGTAGGAGCAATTGAAATGTTTGGGACTGATGTTGCTGCAAGAACTGGTAATTCTTGACTGGGTGCTAATTCAGTAGCCAATATAAGATTAAAATGTTTGGGACTGATGTTACTGCAAGAATTGGTCATTCTTGACTAATTCAGTAACCAATATTGTAGTTTTGAATTAAACATTCTAATTGTGTTAGAAACTACTCACTTAAAAAAGTTGGGTTAAAAACGACCCAACAACTAACCCAATGGTGGGTTGATATAGCACCGACCTAATGTTGGGTTATTTTAACCCAATAAATTAGGTAACTAGTTTTACCCAATAAATTGGGTTACAAAAAACTAATTTGTTGGGTTATTTGGCCAAAATTATGCTTTAACCAACCTAGTATTATTATTTTATTATTATACTATTATTGCCATGTAAATAAATAACTTACAACTTCAGTATATTGACAATGCTTTATTTACATTCAATGGCATTACATTCAAAGGCATTACATTCAAAAGTTATTATTGCAATTGTTTTAATTTATTTCCAAAAGGTAAGAAATTGTTTCAATAAATAAAAAAGGTGACAGTGTGTTGAGGGAACACCTCCAGGCACAGAATATTAATGTTAAAATTAATTAATTTAGAATTATGTTTTAAGTTCTAAGAAACATAGAGCATAAAAACAAATAAACAGTTGTAAACCTTACAAGTTGTAACCATTTTCATTAAGTTATTGTTGCAATTGCTTATTTACTTCCTTAAGGTAAGACATTCTTTCAATAAATAAATAAATAAAAGTAATGCAATTATAAACTGCCTCATAAGACAACATTGTGTTGAGGGAACACCTTCATGCACAGAATATTAATGCTAAAATTTATTTATTTACAATTCTGTTTTAAATTCTAAGAAACATGGAATACAAAAACACAAATAAACAAACAAAACAAACAAAATCAAGTCCAGTTTATCCAATTATAAACTGCCTAAGTAGGCGACGTGTTGATGGAACTCCTCCTGGCACATAAACTGCCAAACAGGCTTTGGATACTCAATGTCTAAAACAAAAGGCTGTCTTGCTCTAGTGCCGCTCCTCCCACAATGACGAAGGCTTGTGAGCAGTTTAATTTATCCCCAAGCTGCAGGACATGAGGGAATTGCCTCCGTTGCTCCTCCTCCTCCTCCAAATATTGAATGATGTTTGTTCCAACCTTTAAATAGAATTTTGAAATGGTAAATATGCACACATGGATCAAATATTACCCAAAATGTGTTGTCATAAATGATGTACCTACAGGCTATAAATCAACAAATGCTTGTTTTGCCTCCTGGTAAGAGGGCCGAACCATCTTGCAGACGTTTTGAATGGCAATGGAAGGATAGCTGGCAGGGTTTTTCAAAGCAACATCTCCAAGAGTGTCTTTACATTCACCAAAAAGAACAATGGATTAATCTTTAAACAAGTGCATTATAGTATAGACAAAATATTACAACTTGACATGAAAGTACAGAGCTGTTGTGCAGGATTTTCTCACCAGAAGAAATGTTAGTCTGAACAGGAAGATCCAAGGCTCTCTTGAATGCGATATGAAATGATTCGTTGAGATGCATGTCCCCAAATTTCAAAAAGTCCTGAGCAATCTAAAAATGAATAAAGAAAAAGAAAAGTTAAAATCACACCAACACCTCATATGGTGCAGTAACACAGAAATTGTGGACATTTGTCACAGTTCAATATGAAAAATCAAGCTTGGTGAATCAAATCGTGTGGGATTCATTTTTTTTAAATATAGAAAAATATAATTAAAATGCCACTAAAAGAAAAGATTTAGATTCCGATTGTCAAATTATACCTATTTATTTTAATGAACCAAATCTAGAAAAAATATATACATTTTAAATAAAAAAAATTTGTATATAAAACCAACACCAATAAGCAGAAATGAAGTTGCGAATGCATGTGTGTGCACCTGCATTTGTGTGGGTGTTAGGTCTCACAAATGATGCCCTAAATGTTAGAGCGCTGTTCACCAATGCACTGTTGCACCTGCGTGTGTGTTTGTTTGTTTGTGTGTATGAGCAAGCATGTTTGTTCCAAAATGCATTTGTGACTCAAAGCTTTCCTTTCTGTGTGAACAGAAATGTTCTGATTTATTCTGGATTTATTTTTTAAAAACTGAAAAACTAAAAAAAACTATTAACTAAAAACACTATTTGACAAATGCATTTGCAACCATCTGTTATTGAACTTAATACATGAAGTACATTTTTCCATTCAACTTGTGACCCGCAACAATAGAACAATAACAAACAAATAATAAAATAGTTTATCTTTTACACAAGAATTTTCTCTGTAAATTGTTTGTGAATTTACATTTGAGATTTGTTTACGCTGTTCAGGAGCCATGTGCCACTGAAAAGTGCTTAGGGTAATAATTGAGATGCAGTTTGACCAATGTTTGCGTTACGTACATTACGTACGTTACGAAGGCAATGCAAAAAGACACACAATGAATGGCGTCCAGGCCGGACGCGCTTTTTTAGGTCCAAAAAGAGGACATGTCCGGGAAAAAGAGGACGTATGATCACCGTAGTTTAACACTGTAGTATTTTACATTCACACTAGTTGGGATAGCCCAAGTAGACATTTGCGCTAGGCCTTTATATAACACAGCATAACGTTACCTTCTTCCTGTAACGTTAAGTGACTGCGACACTGGATGGACCAGGAGGCTTCCGCTGGGTCTTGAAGCCGAGCGCGTCGGTCAAATATCTGAAAATATGAATAACTTCTCACAAAGTATTAGAAAGAACATAGAAAGTGAGGAACAGTATCACAACCGAGTATTAAGAAATACCATCGGTGCCGTTAGTCGCAGATAGCGGACGAAAAGCAGTCGACAGGGGAGATAAGCATGGAAATAATAGACTAAACATAAAAAGGCGGCAATAATACTATGTAAGAGCTTAAAGTCACTTTATAACGAAAAAACAAAACATGTATACAATATGCATATAGATATACTGTATAGTGTAATTTATTAACTCACCCGTGCCGTGTATCTTCTATCAGACTTGCAGTGATCAACCGTTGAAATTTGAATTTTAACCCAACGGACTGCGTTGTTATAGAAACAACCCAATAAATGTTCTGAATAACCCAACAGAACGACCCAATATTTTTAACCCAGCTATTGGGTACGCAAAATAACCCAACGTTTTTTTAGAGTGTAGAAGTTTATTTGCCTTCTGATGAAAGATGCAGAAAGATTGAAAGTCTAATGTCTAAGGGACAAATTTAAACCAATTCAGGTTAGGACTCAGAAAGAACTAAACAAGTCAGGAGTTTTCTTTTCTAGAAATGAAACAAAGAAACTTAGTTTAAACGTGAATGTTTTGTTTTGAATGTAGGATTGAAAATTAAGTTGAATTTGTAATGATTTGTCTGTGTGACTGAAATGGTCAGTCTAAAAGACTGCTGAGAATTTAAATCCGAATAAGCACATGTAACGGCTCTAACAACTTTTGTTTTGTTTCCACACCTCTGAGAGCACTTCTCCTGTACTTGCCATGGCTGAGTCTGCACTAAAAAAATTGTAATGGCGCTGCACTGAGGCCAACAACAGAAAGATATGGAACGGAACCTCCAAATGTTACCATTGATCAGATGATGGACAATTTGAATGCATATTTGGGCAAACGGCTGGGAATGAAGAAGTGCCATGATGACATAAGCCAGAAGTACGGCATCAAGCACTCAGTGAGTGGGCCATGGGCCTTGCCGGACATTAAAAGGGTTTACGGAAAGACACATCGCTTAAGGACAAACACTAAGAGAGATGGATTATCTGTTATTCTGGACAAACCAATTCGGCAACATTTGCAGAAGTGTGAGGCTGACATACTACACCGAGAGATCAATGCGGAAAAGGCAAAAGTTCGAGCACTTGCTGAACAACTGCAAAATGAAAAGGAAAAAGAAAGACTCTTGAATGATAATGACAAGCTGTTAAAGTTGCTTTCTGGACAACAAAATCCCATAAAATCTAGCAGCAAGATAGAGAAAGAGTCACTTTTTTACGAGTGCGAGTACATGAGCTCGGTATCGATGCATCCCTGTTTTTAATAATTCAGGCACTTTTCAAGTACCTCTTAAAAAATATGGCTGTTTACAAGGGTTTTTCCAGGACTTCAATTTAAAAAAGTTAAATTCAAGTACTTCAAGCACTTTAAGCACCTTGTACGAACCCTTTGCACTCCATGACTTTGGCTACGTTTCGCGATGCCAGTGTGGGAAACACATTCAGTGTATGGGAAATACAAAACGAATTTGCACGTGGAGTGACTGCTGAATTAATCTGATTGGCCAAAATCAACCCCTACCCTATTACCGATTGGCTGAAGTAGGCTTACTGGTGTGGTTTAGTGAAAGAGTCTCTCAGATCTTGGGAATTGTCAGATCACGCGAACCTGATTTTTTTTTTTTTCGCAGACACGTCTGTACGCCGGAAATCCGGCGTGACGCCGGAGCGCTATCAGGCCTGCAATGTGGAATGAGCATAAAGAAAATAAAGATTGTAGACATTCAAAAACTCAAGGAAGATGCAAGGTATTGCAACGAAGAAGGACACTTTGTTCGTGATTGCAAGCTGCGTATTAAAACATCAAAGCGATGACGAGGATAAACCTGTTGAAAAGGTTTCAGCAGTTGACAGCCAAACAAAAACAGACTCTGCTAAACGCTGTTGAGTCGCAGGGAAACTGAAGAGCCTCTCTCTGCAGCACCAACAAGTGACATCTCATCCAACAACTTGATGGACTATATGTGTATGCAAAAACGACAAATGAAGACACCACCCCCAAAGTTAAAAGCATACACAGACGTCTCAAGAACTGAAGCAAAGATGATGTCCTAGTAGATGGGTGCTGCTATACAAGCCGTAAAGGAGAGAGGTGCACATACAGCGGCATTAAGACAACTAAATGGTAATGTGGTGGAAGTTTTATGATATTCATTGATCTTTAGTAAAATATAGATGATTCAAAGAATGTCACATGTGTGACTCTCACTTGTAGTGAGAGAAGATTCTTTTTATGTACCTGGTGAAGGCAGAAGGGAGAGACACTCCAGAGAACAGACGAACAAGGACCTCTGACCTAGATGTCAGAGGCCATTTGGTGAAGGAGGGCTTAGTCTATGGAAAACTACTGGTAGGAAGGCTCTGCGGAGAAGGCCTTGAAACTTATAGATAAAAGCTGGTTCAGTCTGTCTGGGGGTGTGTGTCACTCTTCTGCACAGGGTAGCAACTGTGTATTAGACTGCTCCTATTCTTGCAAGAATAAATACTTCTATTTTATAATTTGACTCTGAGTCTCCCTTACGCAGTGATGTTTGTTCGATGAATTTTTGCCACAACAATTTGGTGTCAGAATAGTGGGATTCCTTGGACGTGCCTCCTGGACCTGAGATCGGACGGTGTTTGGCCACCTGGACTGAGTAAGTTCCAGCTCTACCTCGTAAACTTAAGAGAGAGAGGGCCGGCCGATGTCAGAGTCCCGGGAGAATCGGCCACTGGAATCAAAGAACTCAGGTGGCTCCGAACAACATATCTCTGGGTAAGGTATAATTAAATTAAGTTTAATTGGGGGAAGAGTGAAATTGAACCATATTGGCTGAGAACTGTTTTCTGTGGTACGTAATCTGAAATTAATTGAGATCTACGTACAGATCAAGATATTTCAAACAGATACGAGGAAAATAATCTGAAATTAATTGAGGTCTGTGACAGAACAAGATATTTTAAGCAGATAAATAATCTGGAATTAATTGAGAACTGTGACAGACCAAGACATTTCATACAGATAGGTACCTGGAAATTAATTGTTCCACCACGGAGCAAATTATTTTTGGGTGCTGAGGCTAATTAGGGGGAGCCAAGAAAGTCGTAACAGATTTTTTGGTAAACCGTAATTAGGAGGACACTAATAGTGTAACCCGTCCGACTGGGGTTAAAAGAAAGGTCGGGTTTGTCGGGGGACGCTTGACAAATAAAGAGAACGCGCGTAAAAGAGAAATCCACAGAAAACAGATAAGCGGCTAATATGGCGAAGTCTCAAAAGCAAGCTTGCGAAATTTGGTTACACCGGTGTTTTGTCAAATGAGATAAAAAATTAAGGGCAGAAATGTATGATATTGAGCACCACAAGATTAAAGATGGTGCGGGAAGCAGTTGAACAGGGCAGTGAGAAACAGAAAGGTTGTTGTGTCTGCGTTCAACGTGTGTAAAAGTGTGAAAAGACAATGAGTTGTTGGCTTGAAGCAGATAAAAGAGGTCGATGTAGAATGTATGTCATATAGTAAGATTGAATATAATTGATAAAAGGTTTTTATTTTTTAAGACATTAGATGTCAGAAGATTTTGTTTGTAACAAAAGTTGAAGTAGCAAGCAGCAATAAGGCTGTCTTTGTGAAGGATTGAGATTTGAGTAATATGATATTTTGGTTTCTGTAAAAACAGTTAGAGATAAGTGGTACAGAGACAGTAATGATAATACTTGTTGAATCTGCAGACTAACCATTTTGAGAAGAAAACAACTGTAGAAAATGTAATGTTATGAAAATAACATTTCTGATAAAATGTATGGAACTATTTATGAACGCCTGTTAAGTCAGATAAGAAATGGTATGAAAAGTGAGGTTCAGATTAATAATAATAGTAATAAGGCATTGAGTATGATTAACAGGGATTAACATGATATAAAGATAATGAATGTTTCATTAAGCAAAATGGGGAACAATTCTATATTTTAGTGGTAAAATAAAGAGTGAAATTATGTTTATTTTTGGTTTGGACAACCATTAATCTTTTGAACCTAAAGACTCCAGCTATGCTGGAGTACAGCAACAGCGCTGTGCTTATTCAGCCCGGCTTCTGGATGATAAATGTGTTACTTGCTATTGTAATCAGTGTTGTTGATGATAATAACGAATTAGAGAGATGTAAAGATATATTTTTGGAATTCGATAATGTAAAATGTCGGATATTTGTTGATATTAAGTCATTGAGGGAAAAAAGACATAGTCTGTTTTATAAAGGACATTATGGGTCGGGGATAATTTCCCTGGACAAGTGTTTAAAGTTAAACAGAAACTTTGTGAAGCCGCTTAGAAAACAATTTATACATTTGTGCAGTTTATGAAAATGGATGTTGTGCCAATAATAATGATGAAGATTATGATTTGGCTATTGATTGAGTCCGCCACTGGTGGACTGTTAAAAGAATAGAGAGAACAGCTTATCAGCTGTGTTTACATTCCTGTGGAACACACTGCTTCAAGTGTGCAGTAAGTTGGAGCTATTAGAAGCTCACAGAGAGATCGAACTATAGGCAAGGGGACAGAGAGTGTTTTAATTGTGGTCAGCTGCGTTTAGCAGTAACTGAAAATGACCACTCAGAAAGGTGTAAAAGAAAGTTGATGGAATGTGAAAGTGACGTATTAATGTGGGTTTGAAAGTAGAACAGGATTTGAAGACGATATTAAAGTTTTCGTCTGAGAAAGAACTAAGAAGGTGAATGCAGTGCTAAGGAAAGTGAAAAGTGCAAGTAAATGAAAAGAAGGTGTAAAAGAAAGTTGATAGATGGAAGTCGTAAGTAGATTGAAAGAAAAAAAGAAAGTTGATAGATGGAAGTCGTAAGGAAATTCTTTTAAAAGGAAAATAACTAAAGTACCAGTAAATGTAAAATTACGGATAAGAATTTTTTTTTGTAAAATACTGGTAACTAAAAAGATGATTGTTTTTTAATGAAACGCTTAAAAAAAAAGGGGTTTGGAAGACCCTGATTGGACAACTTAAAATGTAGATGTTTTAATGAAACGTTATTGAGAACTAGAATATTTGTATTTAGATCAAATAAGTAGAAGTAGCACTGGGTTGCTAAATGTAAAAAACTATTTGTAGAAAATGGATCTGATTAAACAAACAGCTTGGAAATTGACCATGAAGGAAGTAAGCTGATGTTTTGGTTTCAAAAGATAAGCTTGGACTTGACTGAAACTGTATGACAGTCTCAATATGAGTGGAATTTGTAATGTCTAAATTCCCTGTATGAGTAAAAGACAACTATACAATTATTTTATATTGAAAACGTATGAAATTTCTGGCAAAGATGCCTTAAACTGGGATAAAGTAGAGAATGTTTAGTATGAGAAACAGGGTACCAGGTCCTGAAGGTCTCGGAGTCTCTCTCTCATTCAATGTCAGAAGGCTGTTATCTTAGCCTGTCGTGACAATAAGCTATTTATAGTAAAGATGTTAAAAGAAATCATGTTAAAGGAAATCATTGCCATTCAGAGGGCAAGTTAGTACTTAAATATTTAGATTTGTAAAACTGAATGACTTTAAAAGGAGTCTTTAAAATAATAATGTAGACCTGAATGACAGAAGTGACATTTGTTGTACTTTGTTATTTTAGGACCAGTAACGTATTTGTCTGATCTTAGCCTTCACCATGACACAGAACCTATGACCATGCTATAGATGTACACTGAATAGATTGATGTGAATAAAGTTCACTGTGATTTTTGTTGATTCAGAACAGATTTGAGTGATTAAATACTGTTGTTATTAACCCTGTCTCCCTTAACATTTATTAGGCATGCAGTCCAGATAGAGGTGACTCTTAATGTGCCTTTCCTAAGCTCCAGAAAACAGCTGAGTTCTGTTGAAGAAAACTGATTGGGGTGATGGGAGTGTGAGCGGGTCATCAGTGGGTACGAGTGGCCTACCCAACGACGGGCCAGATTCTTCTGGCCAGGGGACTATACCTAAGGCAGGGAGGTCACGCAATAACACTGGACACCTCCGGATGGAGGTGTCAATATGTGAGAAGGTATGAGAGTTGAGCGCTGATTACTGGAGGCCAACTGGGGGTCAGCATAGCATTGGGAGGTCAGATGCTTTGTGAGGAATCGTGACGGTCTGACCCAAGAAAAATGTGAGTTCCTCTATACCACTCACCAGAGAAAACCCCGCAATTCACTGTATGGCTTGTTTTTCAATTGTGGCAAGTCTGATGGAAATTATAGATAAAGAGCTAATGTGAAATGTGCTTTCAAGAGCCAGCTGAGACCATGAGTTGATTGTCTTTATTTGTTGGGGAGACAGTAACATAACTTATTAATTTATATCAGGAACATGATGTTGCCTTATGGGCAAGGAAAATTATAGAAGTGTTGATTTTTAACTAATATGTCTATAAGATGGTTTTAACTCCTGAAAATCATGAGACATGGTGGGGTGGCTAAAGATTAAGACAGTTTTTAGTAGAGTTTGGATAACAAAAGTTAGGTGAATTGAGAATTTATACAAGTATTCAAACTAAAGATAATCTTAGGAATGCTCATAGCATAATGTATTTTATGATTATTGTAATGGTTCTAATTTGAGTTAAACATTTGTATGTTAACAATTGTGAACTATTAAGGGTTCTAGACTATGATTAATTAAGTTTCAGTCTTAGGAGGCTGTTAAAAAAGATTATTTGTGTATAGAGGGAGAGGCTGCTGAGTGGAGGAAGGGATTGGTACTCTGTCTGTCTTCTGTTATCAGGCCTGGTAAGGCAAGCTTAAACAAAATAATGATAATGAACCAAAACAACCCCAGACTTTTCTAAAGACAAAATAATGAACATTTGAAACGGTTTTAGAGGCCAAATTTCAAAGATGTAAAATTATATAAGAGCTACAGGAAATGTGAAGTTTAAATCTAATTTGAACTTTAAATATTATACTTTTAGAGTTAATATAAAAAAGCGAACATTGGAAATTAGCAGTTAACATATGTGTATCTAGCATGAGTGTGTGAGATGGTGACAGCACTTTGTCTTGTGTTAGTTTAGGGCAGCTATTTCCGCACTGAATAGTGAGTATATTGTGTCTTTAACCTCTGGAGAGTGTTTTTTCATTACAGATGAGTTAAGGCAAGTGACAAATTGTAAAGAAGGCAAATGCTGAGTGAATCTGATGAGAAGATGATAGAGAACATGGGACGAGCTTTAAGTTGAACGCTCCGTCTGGTAGTAAATTACTTTTGTAATTTATGATGTGGATTTGAATTACTTTTGAGATAAGTTTAGGTATTTATATAAATTGGAATTGTTGAGAGTTGTACAGTATATCGTCGTCTATCGTGGTTATAGATTTGACAGCAACAACAAAGTGAGACATTGGCTAAGGTCAATATCAAATTATGCAGAGAGCCATTTATGATTATTGTAAACAGGAGGAGAATGTTTTTGTTGACTGACATTGACCAAGTCTGTACAGCACGACCTGACGACTTTTAAAAATGGTTGCGAGACAAAACAACAGGCCTGAAAAGCAGGATACGCAGTGAGACTGAGGGCCGTTTGCCCTTCAAATACTTCGATAAGAAAATTAAATTGTGGCTTTAAGTGAAGAATGTAATATTTTTGTTTCAGAGGCAGAGAAAGATGTCTGGAAGGAAATTTGTCTGAAGACATTATGTTTAATTGTTATGTTAAATTGATGATCGAGATTGGGTCGACCATCAAAAGGGGGATGGTATAACAATTGCCAAATATGGGTTATTAAGGGGTAATCGGGTAAAGCCCTGAAAGAAGCCTTTCTTCTGCCTAACAAAATTGCTGTCTGTATTGTTTCAACAGGAAACGCCAGGACATCGAAGGGGCAGCACGTACTTTACTATCTGACAATAACCTCAAAATTTGTTTTTCTTTACAGAGAGCATGCAGGATTGGGAGACAGGGGCAAAATGTGCCCAATGAAATAATGGCTACGGAATGAATTTTGCTAACTGTCCTGGTCTGGGTTATTATTGTGGCAGAAAAGCTACACCTTGTACATGCATAACTTTTAAAATGTTCCTTTTGCAGAATGTCAGGATGGATTGCATCAAGCTGAACTGATTCTGTTTTCCAAATGTATGAATATTGACTGGTTAACGTAAGCAAAGTGTTTTTCAGGGGAAAAGGACTTCGACTCTAATAAGCAAGAAATGTCTAATGATAATATGTTTCAGTTTGTAAACAGATTTTGAAATTTCACAGGTCTATGGGACGAGGGAAAGACAAATCACTAACAAAATACTTAAGGTCTCCATTCACAGGTGACATGCAAGCAGGAAATGGTTCATTCCATTGGGGGTGTGGTTGTGATCTCAGGTGACACCTGGGGTCCAAGCCCGCTCACCTACACCAACAGGCCGCAACCATTCCCCATAGTCCCATGGGGGCGAACGAGATGATGTGAACCATACTAATGGTTTAAGAATGTGGTTTTGTGATGATTTTGAGATTTTATTTGATTATATCGAAATAGGAGTTTAGTATTGATATTGGTATATGACAAATGATTTGATTGGTTACTGATTTATTAGAAAATATTTAAGGCAAATGTTTTCAGGAAGAGAAGATCTATTAATTAATGTAATTATAAGGATTATTATTGAAGCTGATTAAGTAGAACCACTGCCTGACTGAATTAAAAGTTAAAAGAACAAATATGGTTAGGGAAAATGGATATGGGGAAGATGTTGAATGTGTAGTGTATGAGTTATGATTGTATGTGTTACTCTGATAATTATTGTTATTCCAGGGGTGAATATGAGAAAACTGGAATGTCTGTTCAATTGGTGAAAATGACAGTCTATCTGAATGATGATGGGGATGAACAAAATTATGCAGATGATTCAAGTAGAGATTACAGTTAAATGTGTTGATGTTTTCTTTTCTTTTTGAGAACGTTGATATGTAAAGGAGGGTTTTTAATTTTTTTAATTTTTAATGCTTTTACCATTAGCATTTTATTGCATTGTTTGTTTTCCTACTGTGCTATTAACTATTTATTCCTACTAGTGTGACTGAGGGTTCGAAATTTCGAGAGCTCGGGAAACAGCGTTTCCCAGTTCAGCCCGGCATTAGTAAATTGTTTACTTGCTTGCTAAATAAGTATGGGTCTTACCCCAACAAAAAACAGCCTTATGCTTTCTTCATTCTAAACTTTTCTTCACAGGTTCAACGAAGAGTGATCTTTTATGATGTGTGATGTAATGACTTGAACTTGCATTTATTATTGTTATTATTATTATTATTATGTTTGATTAATAATGATAAAAAGTGAGGAGTTGTGGTGGAAGTTTAATGATATTCATTGATCTTTAGTAAAATATAGATGATTCAAAGAATGTCACATGTGGTGACTCTCACTTGTAGTGAGAGAAGATTCTTTTATGTACCTGGGAAGGCAGAAGGGAGAGGACACTCCAGAGAACAGACGAACAAGGACCTCTGACCTAGATGTCAGAAGGCCATTTGGTGAAGGAGGGTTTAGTCTATGGAAAACTACTGGTAGGAAGGCTCTGCGGAGAAGGCCTTGAAACTTATAGATAAAAGCTGGTTCAGTCTGTCTGGGGGTGTGTCACTCTTCTGCACAGGGTAGCAACTGTGTATTAGACTGCTCCTATTCTTGCAAGAATAAATACTTCTATTTATAATTGACTCTGAGTCTCCCTTACGGCAGTGATGTTTGTTCTATGAATTTTTGCCACAACAGTAAATCTAAAGCTAAAACAAAACTGCATCACGACAAGCAATGCAGTAAGGATGACCACAAGAAATTGGACTATGCCCTTTTGAACATGTCACCGGCCGGCCCCATGTCCAATAAAACCTAACATCTGACAGCCTTGCCCAACACTGATGAAAGACTCAGCCTGGTAGGGACACAATGCCAAGAATCAATTTTCACCATTAGAATCCAGGAAGGGGAAAGCTTCAGGATCTCATGGTAACTGATGAAGCAGTTAAGATGCAGAGAAAAGATGAGTGGACCGACGTGATTTGAAACATCTGCCTAGAGAACGAGGGATAGACGGCAGTTGTGTTTATCAGAGTCCAGATATGGTTCACATTCACATTCAGTTCACATCCATGTTGTGTAATGGCGCATTTCGCGGTCCATCACAAAATAAACAAATCGCTCTCTGAGATAACTCGATAGTCCCGAGTCATATTAAATTTTCGTTCATGAACGACACATCACTAATCTGTACGGACAAATTAAACATTCCTGATCGGTTGAACACGAGTTAATAGATATCAATCAATCAACAAAGTGTCCTGTGCTCACCACACACGGCTATAGGTGGAGAGGAGAGATTTGGGCGTATAGGGTGATGTGTGGCTAATGCCTAGTTCACACTACAGGATTTTAAGCCGATTTGCTAAGTTAATGAGCTCGCCGATTAGGTCGGGCTGTAATCGCGTGCAAATCTGTGGGTGATCCGCGCTCGACAATCTTTATGTGTGAAAAATAATTGACGAATCAAAAACGCTCGCTGACACCTCGCCGACAAATATCTAGCATGCTAAATATCTGGAGCTTGTCGGGCCAACTCGACAGCCTGTGGTGTCGCGAGGAGCAACAGCCAATGATCAGCTTATCATCACATAAACACACGAGCCTTTTGTATTTGTAACCATCGTTACCAAACCACAACACGAGCAGGAGCTGCATTACATTATAAAGATGTTTTACTCACCGCCAACTCTCTCTGACAGACAATCCCTGCTGCCCGGTGTGCTCTATCCATCCTTTCACCCATATTCTTTTTTTTCGAAGTTCTAAACAGATCATTGCGCAACAAACTTTTTTTTT
>JARPMJ010005988.1:0-57100 GCA_033366665.1 Phoxinus dragarum
TGTGTGGGAAAGGTGATCTAAGGCACGTTTCAGAGCTTCCTCACACACCGCTGCTTCACACTTACACAGACACGCCAGGATCTGGTTTCTGCTCCGAGAAGCCCGACACCCTCGTGTTTTCTCCAGCTCAGTCGGTGGCGTCTCAGTTAGAAAAGCTTGGATGATCAGTGATGATGGGACACAGGAGATTTGTGACGACTGGGAAATGAAGCTTGCTGGAAACAGTTATGATGAGAAAGTAATCACTACACATCTTGCCATGGAGGTGTTTTGTCTTTTCAAAATTCTTTGAATTTTTCATCCTTTTAGAAAAGTAAAAGCTGCCCTAAATATAAATTACTGTATATTTGGATATGCTGTATGTAAGGACTCATGGTTTTAATGTATTTTTATTTATTTATGTTCACTTAATCATTTGACCAGAAGACATACGTCTTTCACCAAAGTTATTTTTCATTGTCCAAAGATGTATTTTACTTTTTTAGTTTATTTAAGATAAACCTAATCACTAGCAAAAATATAGAACATAGAAAAATAAACTTAATTCAAAAATAAAAAAAAATTCTCTTGTTTTCAGCATAAACTCACTTAATTTTGATAATTATTTTCAGGAAGCAAGACTTAATATGTCACGATTACCCTCACGTTGTGTAATCACACACTTCTTTATTGATGTGACTTCAGGTTTTATGAATTCGTACTTTCTTAACTTAGCTTGTAGATCTCCTGGTTTGAAATAGCCTAGATTTAGCTCCGTCTTGTATTATCCATTACACTTTTAAGGTGTGTTATAAGCCTCTAAGATGGTCTCTGGAAACCTGGCAAACGGGAGTTTGTTTGAATCAAGGATGTGGTTTTTTGCTCCGACCTCAGCTGACCTGCTTCATAAATGTTTACCTGGATCCCCTTCAAAGAATCTTGTCTGAGACTCATCCCATGGTCAAAAATGGAAACCTTTCTTTTATGAGTTAATTCAAACCGTGTCTACTTTTAGTATAATGTTTCCCTGGTTTTGGGCGTGTCTCCCCAGACTTATTTTAGGTTTATTTAGGTCATGTTAAAGCAACACAAGCAATGTTTTTTTTCCCTCAACTGGTGAAATATTGAACGCATGAATGTTACAGATTTCAACAAACTCTAGTAGTGTCCTGCAGCCAGTAAAATATTGTTTGCATGTATGACTAAGACTATAATTGATGGTGTATATACGGCATTGCTCTTTTGTGAGCTGTGTTAGTTCACTCATAAATGTAATTTCTGTCATCATTTACTCACCTTCCAAACCTGTACGCAATTATTTATTCTGCAGAACAAGTTATTTTGTCGCAAAATGTAACTATATTATCGCCCAGCTCTTTATGTAAAGTTGGATATATAAGTATGTCCAACTTCATCGACATACAAACAGTTTACTTGCTTAGGCAAATATATTAAATAGCAAATCTCAACTGCTTATTTGCTTGTATTGTCGCTAAATCTGTGACTATAAGGCATGAAGATATTAGGATATTATAAACATCATCATTTTCCGAAAAGCACTATAAAAAAATTAAGAAAAAGAAACTGACTTGATTTGAATAATCTTAAAAAAAATATATTTTTTGTCCATTCAGTGAAAGTCAATGGGGTCCAATTATTTTAAAAAAGATTCTTCAAAATATCTTCTTTATATCCAAATAAATCTGTGACTATAAGGCATGAAGATATTATGATATTATAAACATCATAATTTTCTGAAAAGCACTATACAAAAAAAAACTTCCCATTTAAACACAAACACATGTGAAAATTTGCCTCATGATGTCCCACAAGTCACAGTTCACACACAAAACTGAACACGTCTCTTTTCTTAGATACAGAGTTTGCAAGTGATGCACACAGTAAAAGCATTAAGAGGTGCTCATGTTCTTCCACATACACATGTTTAATTTACAGTACACTTACAAACAGAAGAGAAAAACAGTATGTGTTGAGCTGAGGGTCTCTACGTCATTCACAGATGGTTCTTGTTAGTGGTGAAGGCAGTGGGATCTCATAGGACCCTTTACATTTCACAGTTAAAGAACTTACTTGCACATTTAAAGTCTGTGATAGTGTCGAAAATCCTTGGAGTGAGAGATTGTGTCTTATTTCTTCTTAAAGAGTCAGACAGACAGTGAATGGGTGGAATCAGCGGTGCCTGCATGTCTGTTCCAGATATGGATACGCCCTGATATTTCATTAGCGTTTCCATTATTTAATCCAAAACATTCTTCCATAAGTCATAAAAAAAGGAAAGAAAAACAAACAGGCTTGAGGATTTCCACAGATTTAAAGGAATTTTCTGGGTTCAGCGTAAGTTGAGCTTCTGTGGTCCTGCTTTCCATTACCACAGAAATAATCTCGAGTCTTCATTCACATTAACAGTTATATATTTACACTGCAAAATAACAACAAACCCATCAGTGCATTGGTTTTGTTTTCCAGAACAAATATCTAGACATTCTTAAATCAAGAAAAGCAAAATGACATGAGATATTAAGTCTTGTTTTCTCAAAAAAAATTTTTTTTATAAAACATGAATTGAGTTTAAGCTTAAAACGAGAAAAAATTCTGGCAACGAGGTCAGAAAAATAAACTTTTTCCTTTGAATAAAGTTTTTTTCTTCCTCATTTGCAGATTTTTAAGCTTGAACTCACAACATTTTCATACATTTTCCAGAAAGCAAGCCTATTTTATATAATTTAGCTTCTTAAGTTAATGTGTCTTGTATTCTGAAAGAATGTTTAGATATTTATACTGGAAAACAAAACAAAAAACTGAGTAAGGGGCCGTTAACACGAGAGTTAACACGACACGACAATGATGTACTAGTTTTTCAGTTTTTGAAAAGTTTAGTGTACAAATGACAATGTTGTCAAATCGATCCCCGTTCACACATATCCGTGAAAACAACTAAAAGCGCTGTATTCTGCTGCCGGGCCAGTAGATGGCGATGTCACTTTGTAAATATGAGCCTATAGACTGAACACGTAACACATGCGCATGACGCCACCGGATTCACAAATTCACGTTTTTGTAGTTTTTGCAGAGACTATAACGGTATCCTTTTCAAAAACGACACTGTTTTCAACTAAAAACGGGAAACCTTTTGTGCGTTTTGGCCAGTGTTGGGGAAGTTACTTTTAAAAAGTAGTGTTTCCTCGTTACTCGTTACTTCTTAAAAAAGTAATCCGGTACTTTACTTAGTTACCCCTTTTGGAAAGTAACTTTTTTTCGTTACTCGTTACTTTTACGTTACTTTTATGTTGCTTGAGTTTTGGCAGAACCCAATATCTGTTCCTAAATGTGTAGGCCTACATAAAGTTCTACTATGAACTCTACCTATTGATAAACTAGAAGAAGAAAAGAGAGATTTTGAGATGGAATTTTTTATTTTTTATTTAAATAACATTTGAAAAACCTGTATAAAGTGAACACCAAAGAACAATATTAATTATTGAGCGGTGGTGACGCGTTCATGAAAAATATCACAAAGAACCGGCAAAAGTAATGATTATGAATATGTCAAATATAGCAAGGAGACATTTTAATAGTTTATTAATAAACAAGTGTTTTCTGTCAGTGTCGGCTGCAAAGATGAAGTTGACGCTGACTTTGCGATCTTCGCAGTAGTAAACGCGCCAGAGAGAAATGCACACTTCATATGGATTACATAAGCAGAGAGTCTGTTTTCTTTCGTTTTGAAGTTTTGTTTTAAAGTAAACATTTCAAGCTTGCTGTATATCTCTCAGGTATTTGAGGCAAAGCTTATACGCTGAGTTTGGGTTCATTTATGAGACGAGCTCCAGTTCACGCGCCGGCGCGGAGCTCCTGAGAAGTCCAGATTATATTGCCTGCTATATTTACTTCTTATTTATTAAATCCAGGCAATTGGTTGATGAAACATTGATTAAAATTAAGATACAATTAATACAAAAACGAAATTCACTTTAAAGAAAGGCTTTCTACAAAAACAAATTTAATGGGGTGGTCAAAATAATTTCTGCCCACTCTATTTGTCTCCCGATTGCGTATCTTATGATCTTACTCATGCTTTTCACTTTTCATATAATCAACATATATTAAATAAAAATATATATTTTATTTAAACATAAATATTAAACTAAATCGTTGTCTTTAATGACTAGGCTACAACACGTAGACCTATTAGACTACAGTAGCCTACAGAGAAATGTAATGTCCGAGCGGGATTTGAGCGAACTCCGTCTTACCGGTGTGAGCATGTGGGGGAGAGGTAGGATTTTCGAACAATCATCGAATAATATTTAGCTTGATATGCCAATCCTTAATATTTGGTGTTTTAAATGCCAACCCTTCTTCATCCGGTGGGTAGTAGCCTATTACTTTTGGTTTGCGCAGTGTAATTCACAGAATTGACTCCTCTGCTGTTACCAGTCTCTGTCACGTACCGTGTGGAGCTTGTGACTATTGCAAGCGCGCAGCTGGGAAGACAGTGTAACGAAAAGTAACGTTGTGGCGAATTGAAAAAATAACTACGTTTCGTTACCAAATTTTCAGTAGTAGCGCGATACACTACTTTTTACACCAAAAAGTAGTTACGTTACTGTAACGCGTTACACACAACACTGGTTTTGGCTGTTCATTTACAGCTGAGAACGCAAACGTTTGAAAATGGGTTTCAAAGTGCAAGTTTTTGAAAAGGATACCGTTATCGTCTCTGTGAAAACTACAAAAACGTGTGTTTGTGAAACCGGTGGCGTCATGCGCATGGGTATATGTGTTCAGTCTGTACGCTCGTATTTACAAAGTGACATCGCCATCTACTGGCCCGGCAGCAGAATACAGCATTTTTAGTTTTCACGGATATGTGTGAACGGGGATCGATTTGACAACGTTGTCATTTGTACACTAAACTTTAAAAAAACTGAAAAAACTAGTACATCATTGTCGTGTAAACGTTCCCTCAGAAAATAATTTTGTACAGTGTACAATGAAAGTCATGCACCGGAATAAATGTTAAAAAGTGTTTCAAAAGCCACAACATTTACATTATTTTTACTCATTTGGCAGATACACTTTTACATGTTGACTTGAAAATTTGCATAATGCCAGTCTATACTCCTCATTGGCTGCCGGTGAACAACATCTACACTGCCCCGCCCTCAAACACTGTAGTTGTATCTGAGACTGGAAGAGTTTGGTTCGTATTGAGAAGACGCTGTTTTCTGCTGACAAAGCAAATCCACTTAGATGCACTTCTAAAGGACGAGATTGATACGGTTAAAACCCAAAGCGTGCTGTTGGCAGTCGACCAATCACAGCAGACTGGGCCTTCTGACCAATCAGAGCAGAGCAGGCTCTCGGAAAGGTGGAGTTTAAAGAGACCGAATCCTTTATAGAAGCGTTTCAGACATGTGAGAAAAGATCAATTGCTGCAATATTTTGGAGAAAATTAAAGTGTTTTGTTGGATGCATATAAATCTATTATAGGAACAACCTTTAAAATAGCATAATAGGGCACTTTAATATAAGCAAAAATACATGCTTATTTTAAATACACAGAAGATGTGCATTGAGATGAGTTTGTAATGAACCCAGACTATTCCTGAGATTATTTTATTTTTAGTGGCTAAAAGTGTTTTTTGCAAATGTCCTTGAAATTATTAGTTTATCAACAGATAGGAGTCCAATTTGCACATTTAAAATGGGTAATATTTGTAGTTTAGTGTTTTTTTTAGTGGGCAGTGGTTAAAAAAATGACCCCACTTTATATTAAGTGGCTTTAAGTACTATGTACTTACATCGAAAAATAAGTACAATGTACTTATTGTGTTCATGTTTTATTGTAAAACACTTTTGCTGCTATTGCGGTGTGATACGGGTAAGGTTAGGGACAGGTGTGCTGGTATGGGTAAGTTTAAGGGTGGGTTAAGGTGTAAGGGAAGGGTCAACAGTGTAATTACAAATGTAATTACATACATTAATTACAGCTGTAATTACATGCAGGTATTTCAAAAATATAATTACAATGTAAAAACATGTATGTACACAATAAGTCCATTGTATCAAATTATTAATTTCAATGTAAGTACATAGTACTTAAAGCCACTTAATATAAAGTGGGACCCAGATTTTTTTTCCCCTTCAAGACTACTTGGCTTTTATACACGTTTTTAGTTACAGTTTTCAGATGAGAATAATTTCCTGTGTATTTTGGATTTGCTAAATATTAAACTTGTATCACAGATAAAACATCAACATATGAAAAAAAAAAGAATATACATATACAATATGTACAGTTCACCAAAGGTTGCATGTATTAAAAAAAAGGATGAGAAAAAAAATATCAACATTGTGTTATTATAAATAATGTTACAAGAAAATGTAATGCTACACAGGCTTGTCCTCAAAGAAGATCTGCGCGTACACCGTTCCTGTCTTTGACGCTTTGACTTCAGGCAGTGGCTTTATCAGTTCAAGCTCGGCGTATGTCAGACTCTCCTCCGCAATTTTGGGCCTGTTGGGACGGATAACAGTAGAGGAGTTACAGCTCGCATATACAATATTAAATACAACATTTGCCAGTTTTGCAATACTGTGTATTTCATAAAAGTAACTTACCAAAACCACTTTTCTGGGTTGAGGTTTTAGAAGCTTTGGCTTTCGCATTTTGTCTGCAATAGGGGCTGAGATGTAATATTGTATTAATAAACTGAGATTTACAGTATGCACTTCAGTGACATATGGAGGTCAATAATTTTACTCTACCTTTAGCCGGTATCTCTGGTGGCACATCTGGCTGCTCAACACTTTTATTTTTCTTGTACTTTCTCACCTTCTTGGGAAGAGCTGGAGACAGACTGACCACACTAGTGACCGTCTCCCCTGAACTGGACACACATAGACACACTTTCAGTTTCTGAGGAAGGTTGTCCCCCTCCATTAGTGAATCAATCAAAACTAACTTTAGCTGGAAAATATCTTTATTCAAGAACCGCTATAAAGCAAAAACAGTCTCTGTTAACTTAAATTATACGTTTATCTCTGTAAAGCTGCTTTGAAACAATCTACATTGGTAAAAGCGCTATATAAATGAAGATGACTTGACTTGACTTGACTTTCATTTTCTGAGGAAGGTTGTCCTCCATTTTTATATCATAGAAAAATGTAAACTATATTATCACCCAGCGATATAGTAAGTTGGATATATAGTATATCCTACACTGCAAAAGAAAAACTCTTATTGAGTATTTTTTTACTTTTCCAGTACAAATATCTAAACATTCGTAAAACAAGATACAAAGCAAAATTACTTTAGGTATTGAGTTTATACTTGAACAAGAAAAAATGTCTGCCAATGGGATAAGAAAAATAAACTTAAAGAGAATTTTTTACTTTATTCTGCGGTGTTTTGTTCCCATTGATCCTATATTTTGTCTTTTACCTGCATAAATACAGTCGGAAAGCAATATATATATATATATATATATATACTGTATATAGCAAATCTGATATATATATATATATATATATATATATATATATATATATATATATATATATATATAAAGTTGGGTATATAAGCATGTCCAACTTTATTCGTATAGTAACTCTCATAGGGTGACATGTACTATATGGCAAATCTCAACTGTGTGATTGGTTATATCGTCACAAAATGTAAACTATATTATTGGCCCAGCTCTAATCTGCATTATGCAACTATAAGGCATGAAGATATTGACATCATGATTTTTGTAAAGCTTGTGTTAGGAAAAGCACTACACAAATACATTTGACTTGACTCATCTTTTCATATTTTCTCACCTGTTTTGTGGGCTCTTGACCAAATGATAGTTTTCTATTAAAAAAAGGAGCAAATTAAAAAATGTCAATGGGCAGATTGTATGATGAGGAGCATCATTAACATGCACATTAATAGTTTATCAGACTGTTTTATATCAACAACAGCAAGTATCCTACCTTTTAATCGTCTCTTCCTCTGCAGATACTGACAGCTCACAGCTATAGTGAACATGCACATGCACAAGAGCCCAACACAACACACCATCACAGCACACAGATACACATCTGCAACACAAGGGAAACGGCACTTCATACAGTCGAAATACATGCATACCAGTGATGCGCGGGTTGATCCAAAATGAGCGGGTGCCTGCGGTCACCCGCGGTCACCCGCGGTTACGAGTCATCCAAAAATATTTTTAATGATATTCGGGTCGCGGTCGGTCGGTTAGTTTGAAATAAAGATGCCAATTAAACCTTTAATTTATATAGGCTAGTAGGCTACTAGACACAATGTTCTATGAAATACATAGGTGTACACTTTATTGGCTGAATAACTGCGCGAGGATGACGCACGAGCTCATCAGAGATGACAGTGGGAAATCCTGAATGTTGAGCGCGTTATTAACTTTTGAATAAAAGCTGACGCGGGACAAAATGCACGATTTCCCAACACGTTGAACTGAGCAATGCCATTGTGCCATTTTAATAGGCTACTTTTAAACGCATATAGCTCAGTAATGTCAGTTTTATGTATTTGCTGAGAGGGGGCGGGGTTTTTGTTGGGAAAATCGGGGGAGAAACGCGCACTTCGATTAGACTGGATAAACACATGCAGCATCTTAATTGTTAAGAAAATGAAACGAATTAAATGAATAAATCAAGCCTTTATTACAAAACACCAGGCTATATCGTACAGCATTCAGAAAAATGCGCACCCCTAGTTCCTCCGTCTATGGCCCAATGACTACGATGAGCATTTACTATAGCTACTTTAAAAAACGCGGGTCAGGAAGCGGGTCGGGTACAATATTTTCTTTCTTTTTTTTTGCGGTCCGAGTTGCGGGCGGGTTATTGAAAACGTCGGTCGGGTGCGGGTTGTTTATACATTGACCCGCGCATCACTGATGCATACTGTACGTCCACTGCGCAGAAAGACACAGCAGTGGCTATATAACAACATTCGGTGTAATTTTTTTGTATTATCCATATCCTGGCAATAAAGAGCAAAAAAAAAAAGAGAGAAAAAAAGATTTTACCTAAAGTAAAAAATTCTGTCATTTACCTTATGTTTTTTCATCAATGTTTTCTTTTTTGTTTTGTTTGTCAGAAATTGGTGACCTATTAAAGGAGTACTCCACCATTTTTTTGAAATAGGGCTTATTCACCGTCTGTCCTACATTTAGATAGGTGGGCAAATGCATTTTTGTCTCAGTGCATGCATTGTTTTAGTTTGGCAGGGTCGCTGCTAGCTTAGCTTAGCATAATGAATGGAATCCTTTGTTGCCAGCTAGCATGTCCTGAGTAAAAGTGAGAAAAAACAAAAAAAACACCTAATTTACTTCTTGTGGCCTGCGTATTCACAATGAGTACAAATAGCGATGCAGATTAAGACTAGGCGATTTCCTAGGCAGATATGGACTTGGGACTATATCGGAGCGAAGCACTGCTACTTGGGCGCAGAGATATCCGCTATAGCCAGCTAATATTCACGCCGGTATGTTGACGGAAGTTGTGGGATTTCAGGTGTTGCGTGACATCTCTGCGCCCAAGTAGCAGTGCTTCGCCCCAATATAGTCCCAAGTCAATATCTGTATCTGTATTTATACAATAGCTATTAGATTTGCTGCATCTGAAAGAATGTGTTTAGTGAGGTATTTTATTCAATTATTTTTGGTCCAGGAGAATATGTCTGAACACAGTTTTGTGGCTTACCTTCAAACAGACTCCACAGTTCCTCCTTTGGTCGGCCGGCTGGGAGAACATGCACTGCGAGAGGAAGAAGAGAGAATTGCACACTCATCACTGTGGCTCCAGACCTTCATAATTACATGAAACATGCAGTTAAATCAAGTAAATTGCAGGGGAAGATGTGTGTGGGATGACAGCAGCGAGGCTTTCCCTCTCTCTGGATATGGTCCTGGCTCATGGTGGCTAACACCCACTGTGATGCCCTGAAATACTCATAACCACGGCAGCTGACGACAGAAAGACTAGCAGCCGAACAAACACAGCCACCTCGGATACTGGGGACGTTTAGCCACATATTTGGGTGTGCAACAGACCACTAAAGAGCTCACTTGACTCACTTGAATCAAATGAGTTGAATTGATCCTGTGTGTTCTGCAAAAAATTATATGATCAATAAGCTATGACAAAATATATTTTTACATTGCTTTAACTAGTCAAAAGTTTTTTTTTTTATAAGTTATGCAAGTATACAACTCATTTTTAAGTCAGTTTAATGTAATTTAAGTTGATATTTTTACAGTGTGCCAGCAGAAGTTGTATATTTTGTGCTTTCCTAGTTACTGCATTATAAAAAAAATATTATGAAACAAATATTCTATAAAACATGATTTTTTTTAACTGTATCATTACATCATAAACTAACTTAGGCTCTTTGGAAAAATGTGACTGGCAACATTTTTGCAAAATTATATTACATTGCTTTTTGCATGTTATACAATACTTTAAAAGAGATATAACGAATGAGTGGCGCTACAAGCATGTTCAGTTTACCGTAATTAAAACCAGAAAAACATGAATCTGCCAGTTTTATGATGTTGGTAGTGGTACACTGAAAAAAAAAAATGGTGTAAGATTTTTTTTAAACAATTTTCACTCTGAAATATCTAGTACATTTTCCAATTAATTTCAAAGAAACTGCAAAAAACACATTGAATTTTGAAGTAGAAAGACTGAAATAGTATTGTAAAACATGCAACACTATAGCACGCAGTGTGTTTATCGTGCAATTTATACGCGAAAATGAGTTTTTACGTGGATATGATACGCAGTTTTGCGCGTGCATATGATACGCACTTTATTGCGTGATATACACACGCACCCCACACCACTAATCCTACCCAAGCGTATAATACACACGCACCCCACCCCACCCTAAACCTACCCATGTGCTATCCATGCGTATACTATGCACGTAAAAGCTCATTTTCGCGTATATATTACACGATAAACACACTGCGTGCTGTATAGACGCATTTGGTGTGATCGGGTTGCAACAACTGAATAATTTTTTATGGTGTATGTATCGCGGCAGTTCAGAAATAAAATGTCCAGTAAATATCTCTGTATCACGTTTAACAAGAACACAGAACCTAACCAATAGTGTTGTTAACAAAAGCAAAAGTGAGATAAAAGCACACTTTCTGAAGTAACCATGTCATTATCAGCTCCTTCAACTCTTTTATCATGACTGGTGTTTCACGGGACTCGTACCCGAGCGCTTCACATCTCGAGAGTAGTGCTGTACCAGCTGAGCAACCGGGCAAGTTTACTATGTGAGAAAAGGCTAAATGTGTTAGTTTGCAAGCCATGCACTATGGGAAAAGTGTTTTGAGGTCATGACATAGTATTGTGTAAGGAACTGCATGAAAATTATGTCTTTATAATAGAATCTTCTATGTAGCGTTTGTCACCGAATTAGATTAGGACATGCACACTTGCATGCATTTCCAGTTGCCTATATGCGTTCTTATTAACCACGCTGCAAATGTCTTCTGCTTTTTCTGCTTGCGCACGGACTATTTATTTCTCTATTCATGGCTCTTGCAGAAATGTGCTTATTTTTGGAGCCCTTGCTCATGCCTGACTGAACTGGGGAGGGACAAAAGCTCTATTGAGTCATGGCTTATATATCTGGACAAAATAAGAGCCAGATACAAAATCTTCAGTGGTTTACTAAAGGCTAATGTCGCTGTACAGGACGTCATCTGTTGAAGACCTCACAGATGCATGAATAGAGATGCATGTTTCAATAGAGCAGCTGCATCAATTGACATTAATGATTTCATTGCACGACCACAACACATTCAACTATGAAAAGAAGTAGTGAATATATGAAAGAGTATAAAAAAAAGTAGGGAATTTAACATCTTCCTTTGTCTCTGCAATATGAATGATCACATTCTGTGACATTTACTCCTTAATGGTTGGCGTGCCTTTATTTAGCATGGCTTTTAACATTGGAAATAAAGATGTGCACAGCAAAAATGTATAAAAATACAACCCATTTACTTCAAATCTAGGCTTTTCCACAGGGACAGCCTTAAAGGCTTTATTGATTTGCAACGCGTGCTGACAAGATTCATACAAAGCATCTCGCTATTGTTGTGGAACCCAGAAACACGTCAGTATTCCCTGCTTTCTTTGTGCTAGTGTGTATTTAAATCTGCACCACATCCTCCCTCACATGGCAGAGACACTCAGTGGCTCTCCTTACAAATACTCTCAGTGGAAAACGTGATTGTGTTTTAGGAACAGAGAGTTTTGAGCTTAGTGGTATGGCCTGGTTTTAGGACTATACCTCACTTATTATATGGTTGAATGACCTAAAATCAAAAACACAAATTATCATTTAAATTGAGTTTAGTTTTTAGGTAAAGCTATGTATCAATTGAAGTATATAATTGTTCCATACTACACTCTAAAAAATGCTTGGTTGTTTCAACCCAATTTGGGGTCAAACATGGACAAACCCAGCCGTTGGGTTGAATGTTTAAATTACATTTTTAACCCAACGTTTGGGTTTGTCCATATTTTACCCAAAATTGGGTTGAAACAACCCAGCATTTTTTAGAGTGGAGTAATTACTAACATCTTGTGTAACTGTATGAAAGAGTTTATACAATCATCTGTAATTTTTTATCATTGAAATGAAATTACTTTCCTTTTTTTAAGCTGACGTCATGAATCCCTCTTTTGAAGCTCTCCACTTAACCGCTTGGATCTGTTCTCACTTGTAATCCCCACTTCTCACAATCAGATCAGTTCCTGATGGATAAAATATCCCGTTTCTGGCAGTTAAATTGAAATTACTTTGTTTCGTTTCGACTAGAAAGTGTATTTTGACATGCACTTAAAGAAAGAAGATCTTTGTTAGACAATTTTTAAAAAGTATACATATATTAATACATTTGAAAAATAATAATTTAGAAGTCTGTTTTTACACTTCTAAAATGTAATAGCCCATGAAATGTATGGAAGTAAAATAATGACAAATGTTTTTGAAATAAAAAAGCCTGTTGAATTGCACTACTTGAAAAAAATATGCATTGCATTAACCATGCTTGCATTTTAATGCATTGTATTTTTAGGCCTCGCATTTTTATGGGCTGAAATTCAACATGGTTGTATATTTAAGCTGTGAATATTACAATTCAAAACATTTCAAACACATTTTCATTCATAAAAATTCAATAATCCATTTTCACCTTTCATATTTCCCTTCCAAAATATTCAAACTGTTAAAAAATACAACCTATAATATTCAACGGGCAATTTTCGGTCCACTTTATTTCGCTTCACAAATTCGCTTCCACAAATTCAGTGGTTCAAATTCGACAGTAAATTCAACAGTGACCTCCAGGAACTGCAGGAAAAGCAGTAGATTACCGAGCATAATCTCCATCTGCTGTTAATCAAACTCACCAGCAGGGGGCGCAAGCGCATAAAACTGATTTATAGAAATGTAAGTGTATTTGTGATTATTATGAGGGCTGTTTTCATGTTTAATTCAGTGTCTTCACGGTCCCTGTGTAGTCTACATGCATCTTTCTCTACCGTGAACAAGATTACAATGTTATTCCCCCGATGCTGATGTACAGAACAAATGTTACATTTGAGGTAGACATATATTTCTCTTGGTTGTTTTGCCTTAACTTTATATCGCGACGATGTGCTGCAGTACTGGGGTTTCCCTCAATAATTCAGGATTGCTGGACATATGAAACGCTTAACGTATCCTAATGGACTAATACAGTGATATAAAAGACCAAACTCGCACCTTATTGACAAGGCAGTACTATATGGCTACAGGCAAGCAGACAAAGAATATGAACTTAACGCGCAAGCAAGTTTCACGCTAAGCGTTTCCCAGTTACATAACTTACTGGCCAATGGCTATAAAGTTGGCTTGACGTTGGACATTCGCACATTTAGGGACAGTCTCTAAAGTTACATACGACATTGGTATACACGTTTCTAACTTCAATAGCAAACTTCTATGTATATGAATAAATATAAAAAAATGTAAAGGTGTGCATCATGCCTGACACCTACATGAACACTTACAGTTGTTTTTATGACTGCAAGTCATTCTCTTCCAATGCTATTGAAGTTAGAAACGTGTATACCAATGTCGTATGTAACTTTAGAGACGGTCCCTAAATGTGCGAATGTCATGCCAACCATAGATGCCAACTTTATGACCAGTATGACCGGGAAACGCGTGAAACTTTGCGTGTTAAGTTCATGTTCTGAGTCTGCTTGCCTGTAGCCATATAGTACAGCCTTCTCAATAAGGTGCGAGTTTGGTCTTTTATATCACTATATCAATAGTCCATTAGGATACGTTAAGCGTTTCATATGTCCAGCAATCCTGAATTATTGAGGGAAACCCCAGTACTGCAGCACATCGTCGCGATATAAAGTTAAGGCAAAACAACCAAGAGAAATATATGTCTACCTCAAATGTAACATTTGTTCTGTACATCAGCATCGGGGGAATAACATTGTAATCTTGTTCACGGTAGAGAAAGATGCATGTAGACTACACAGGGACCGTGAAGACACTGAATTAAACATGAAAACAGCCCTCATAATAATCACAAATACACTTACATTTCTATAAATCAGTTTTATGCGCTTGCGCCCCCTGCTGGTGAGTTTGATTAACAGCAGATGGAGATTATGCTCGGTAATCTACTGCTTTTCCTGCAGTTCCTGGAGGTCACTGTTGAATTTACTGTCGAATTTGAACCACTGAATTTGTGGAAGCGAATTTGTAAAGCGAAATAAAGTGGACCGAAAATTGCCCGTTGAATATTATAGGTTGTATTTTTTAACAGTTTGAATATTTTGGAAGGGAAATATGAAAGGTGAAAATGGATTATTGAATTTTTATGAATGAAAATGTGTTTGAAATGTTTTGAATTGTAATATTCACAGCTTAAATATACAACCATGTTGAATTTCAGCCCATAAAAATGAGAGGCCTAAAAATACAATGCATTAAAATGCAAGCATGGTTAATGCAATGCATATTTTTTTCAAGTAGTGCAATTCAACAGGCTTTTTTATTTCAAAAACATTTGTCATTATTTTACTTCCATAGAAATGGCTTGACGAGCTCCATTGCTGTACTTACAGTGTCTATACCCGACCCTAAACCTGACCGACAGCATTAACAAAAGCAAACATGAGATACGAAGACATTTGCTGAAGCAAACATGCATCTCAGCTGCTTCTACAAGTCTTTGAGCTCATATATCATGAATTTCATGATTCGTACCCAAGCGCTTCACATCCCGAGTGCAATGCGGCCGAGCAAGTTTACTATAGCTTTCCCCAGGAACTAGGGACTTTGTGGTGGTCAGGGTCTAAATGAAGTTCCGGGTAAATGTTTCCCTGCTCGCGAGGTAGTACTTTTTCAAAGTTCAGGAACTTTCAGGGGTGGGACTTGGGCACTGAACATGCTGATTGGTTGAGTTCATGCCGCATTTTGATTGGTTGACCCCACGCAGCATTTTATTTCAACCACCATTTTTTTTTAATCTGTTGCGGTGCGTGCAGTAACAGTTGTTTGCTATTCGAATCAACAATGAAGTTTATAAAATAGGATAGATTGACCGTCGACGAGGTTCAGGCTTTATTAAAGCTACACTGTGTAATTTTTAAGTTGATTCTTAGCAAAAAAAAAAATTTCTTTCAAAATTGTATGTGCTCATTCATGCACTCTAAAAAATGCTGAGTTGTTTCAACCCAATTTTGGGTAAAATATGGACAAACCCAGCCGTTGGGTTAAATTTTTACATTACATTTTTAACCCAACGTTTGGGTTTGTCCATATTTTACCCAAAATTGGGTTGAAACAACCCAGCATTTTTTAGAGTGTGTGTAACCAACTAATTAAGTATTCTCATAAGCGTAGAATCTGCCATTCAGAATACATACAAGTGAGTCGCTCGAAATGGCGGCAGCCATGTTGCGCCGCCGCCTCCATCTTGAAAATACATTAGCCAAAGAGGGACATACCTGGAAATTCAAGCATCGCCTTTCGCGCTTTTACACTAAGTGGCACCGTGACGAATGCGTGGGGGAGATTACTCGCGACTGCCGGCAGATTTGAAAGCCTGTTGAAGATGGAGGATCACGCTTATTCTCGAGGACATGTAGAGTCGCTAAAGAGAGAATTAAAGCGACAACGTGACAGGCAAATCAACAAGACCAAAGTCAATAATGGAGTGGCTTTTCCAAGATGGAAAGAACTCATGAGGAGCAAGGATTTTAAAAGGGACGCCGAAGTTTCCTGCTTTCTTCTCAACAGGTAATTCAGCCTATTTGTGTAAATTCAAAGTTGTATAGTTGCTTGGCTAACTATAGCATGGTTGTGCATAACGCTAGAACGGCGAATTAGATAATAATACGGCCACCATAGGAGTTAAAATGCCCTCGGAATGGGAGGGGCTAGAAATAATATTAAGTTGGTAGTAGTAATGGGCGATATAAACGATATGCGATATAAACGATACAAAATTGGCCTACGATAGAGATTTTAATTCTATTGCACTATTGCGATAATGCATGTTGATGACACAATCTACCCGCGAAATTTAGAGCCACGAGCTGCAACCGGCTGAAACGCATCATATTCATCGTCATCTTGAGTAAACATGGCTGAAAGCGAAACGGAGGAGCTGGTGAAAAAGATCGGGATTTAAGCCGTCCGACGAGCTGCAGCAAACTATACAGAGTGTGTGGGGCAATAGTTCGGTAACACACACGACTAATCTGTTCTACCACCTCAACACGAAACATGTCACTGAATACCAGCGCGTATTCACAAAATAGTGGTGTAAACACAACATCTCTGTGTGTGCCGAATTTTAAGATTCGTTGTTGTTGCTTTTTAACTGAAAAGACATCCGTTTTTCTGCTCTTTGCATCTTTTGTGTCCTTTAAAAAAATAGCCAAACTAAAAACTACATTTGATTTCGAGTGCTTTCTGCACTGTTCTGCACTTTTTACTGTCTATGGCATGGCACTACTGTAAATAAACTTTTATACTTGAAGCATTTTCTTTAGTTGACGTATAATTATATATTATATAGACTCCTTACATGCAAAGTGAGATATTACAAGCCTTTATTTTTTATCATTTTGATGATTATGGCTTACAGCTTTATGAAAACCTTTTCACAATATTCTAATTTTGAATTTGGGGTTTCATAAGCTTCTAGCCATAATATAAACATTAGGGCTACTTAAAGTCTAGTGTACTTGAATTTTATTTATCTGCAACATTATGTTGTATAATTACAGTTTTGCATAATAAATGTTCTCAAAACTACATACACTGTTTCTTTCTTTCTTTAAAAAACAAAAACATTTAGCAGTTGTTTGGCTTTCCTTAGGGTCTGTGTAACCTGTTCTGAAATGGTTTTATTATAATTTATATATCGTGATATATATCGTTATCGCAAGAGGCTGCAATGTATATCGCAATATGGATTTTAGGCCATATCGCCCATCCCTAGTTGGTAGTCATATACAATTTCACCGCTAGATGGGAGAAAATCTTACACAGTGTAGCTTTAAGCTTAAATTCAGAGGATGAAAACCAATGGGAACTGTAAAGTAGTGTGCAGTCCTACGTCACCAGACTAAGTTGCCTAATCTTCACGGCACTTTAGACCACGGTGGAAACACAGACAGCAACTGGTCTGGAGAGAAAAAAGTTCCTGGGACAAATTGTTCCCGGGTAATTTCGGTGGAAACATGGCTTATGTGAGAAAAGCCAAATATATGGAGCTGCTGATATGATGGTAACGTCAAAATGTGTAAGTTTACAAGTCATCTACTATGGTAAAAGTGATCTACACGAAAATAAATTCACCCTTGTAGTACATAGGCAGTTTAAATTGCCGTTTTACTGCTACTAGTGTTCATTTCAGCAGGACATTGCAGTGAATTGTTTGCATAGGTAAGTTTTTCTGCAGAAATGTGGGTTGAGGCATGTTTTTCCAATGAGCCTTTGTTGGATTTGCTACTTGTCAGAGGCGATTTGACACAAAAATAAATAATTACATCCCTTTGTTCAGAGTAGAGTCAACTATACCCAGCAAGCAATATCCGTCATTTCACCGTCTAGGTTAACTATATAGACCCAATATAGTCCGGCTATGAGTAACACACTTCTAGACAAAATAACATTGACTTTGGTTAAGCCTGTCATTTTTTTTACATGTAGTTTTTGCCAAAATAACTTGCGAGATGTATGATATATTCCATCATGTAAGCAAAGTAAACCGTGATTACAAGGTGTTTGGTTTCAATTCTTCACTCATTTTAGTTCTTTATCTAATTGATGACTAGTCTATTCTTGGGCTATGGTTTGCACGTCACTGACAGCCTAAATTTTGCCTTGTTTTAGCCTAGACGTCTAGGCTGTGTTTGGACGACTATTAGACGTCTTTTAAAGACTGCAGATGTTTGTCAGTACACTCACATGTAGATAACGCACATGCACTAAAAGCCACAAACATCCCATGTTGATTCCTGATGTGTTCAAGTAGGCCATGCGACGGCCACCCACAGTGAGCACCAGTGCCCCTTTTTGGGAAAATCTGTTCCTGACCTGGTTTTTCTCTTCGCCTTTTATGACTCTTGCTGCTTTGCTGTTGTGAACCCCTTTATACATTCAAAATATGTCTGGACTTATTTAGTCTTGGATCCCGAGAGCGACAGTCTCTCCATCCTCTGTGTGTCTGTAAGTTAGTAAAGGAAAACTCCACTCTTCAGCCAGTGTCAATAGCGTTTGTCTGTCACTACGCCAGTGTTCACTTTGTTTCTGTCAACCCCCGGCGGCCAAAAGACAGATATATAGCGCATAAATATTAGATCACATTTCCACATGTTTTTAATGGAAAATCTAACACATACAACCCCAAAACAGTCGCTTATGCGGTGAGTATTTTGTCAGATGTTTCAAACCTCGAGAAAATGTAAGAGTCTAGATGAGAGAAACTCTCAACAGCATGTGGAATAGTGCTAGTGATGCTTTTGTGAAGCTTCAAAGCATTTATGAAAAATAGATTCGGTGAATTAAACAACAAAAGTCATGTGATTTCAGGAGGCTTCGTTACGTCATAACGGTTTTGTAACGTTTAGAAATATCAATAGCTCACCCCACTTAAGGGATGATGATCTCTGCGCGCATATCAGTGTCTAAATTTGTCGATTTTTTAATGACACAGAGAGCCCTATTTTAACGATCTGAAACGCAAGTATCAAACGCGAAACACAAGTAACTGTGGGCGCTGTTACCGGCAGGATAAATGACTCTTGCGCCCGACGCAAATCTACAATGTGTTGGTCTGAAGTCGCTTCATTACTCATAGGTGTGGTTTGGGCGTAACTTGCAATAAACCAATCAGAGCGTCCTCTCACATTCCCTTTAAGAGCCGGCGCGCTTGTTCCACGGCGGATTGCTATTATAACGGCGGGTTTGCCAGCGCACGCAACTTACATGATGGTAACGGTGATCTCGCAGTCTTCAGATTTTACTTTCCTGGTTCTTGACGGACAACACACTTTGTCAGATGTCCTTAATACCGATGTGTCTCGCCACTATTGATCAAACAGGTTTGATCCGTCATTACTACAATTAGCCTGAATAATTTGGGTAAAGGTGTAAGCTAGATTTATGCCTATTTTTTCACACCTTCATGGACACCAATGATTTCCCTCGTGTGGTAATATTTTTCCTTGTAATTATGTATGGTTTGCAAAAATATGAACCGCTGTGTCTGTGTAGATGAGAGAAGTTTTATCCGCTGACTTTAGACAAGGTTTTTCCTGGTCTGTGGCGGAATTGTTTTCTGAAACCGCAAAATAGCACCAGGGAACGTTCGCGCCGGAACACTTCTCCTCTTTTCGCTGAACCAACGTGATTTACCGATGTGCGTCTGTGGAGGGGAAAGTCGCTGTGCGTCGGGTGCAAAATAGTAATGATACATGCGTCGGTGTCTTTTTTTTTTGTATTATTCATGTATTATTATTTCTTCTGCTTATGCTTTTGCTTTGTTTCGTTCGTTGTTTGTTTTTATTTTTGTTTTTTTTGAGTGTTTACTCTGCATGTCTCATGAATTAATATGAGTAGGAGTGGAACTCTGTACAAGCCTAGAGTGGCTTCGTTCCCTCCTTGCATAGTTTTGTACTTGTACTAAACATGTGCTAAACAAAAAAAAAATAATAATAAAAAAAAATAATAATAAAGTAATTTGCGCTGGGTGCAAGATAGGGCTCAGAGAGTAGTTATTAACCAAGCTCTCCATAAATCAAACAACACAATAATAAAATAACTTATTTTACAGAGTCAGACACTTCATATTTAGTAGTATTTGATGATTTGTTAATAGCTTCTATAGGTTCAACATTTGCAATTGGTTTTTAAAATGTGTTTTTATGCTCTTGTTGCATTTACACCATAATGACCACCAGCCTGTGCCATTTTGAGGAGTTCGAAACAGTGAAGCATTTTGCAAAGCTTATTTTCTCCCATCACTAAACCGTGCGGTGCGTTAGACAAACCTCTGAGCTGCGTCGAGGCAGAGCCGTTGGTCAAAGCTTTCCATCGTTCCCGCTGCTTCTTAAACTCCTGCACCCTGCAGCTGTAAAGACCCCTGTCCTGCTCGCTGATGTTCACGATGAGGAGGTTGTACATCTTGCCGTGCTTCACCACCGTGAGTTTCATTTTGGGCTTGTGGAAGCTCTTGGTGTAGTTTCCGTAAAACTTGGCCCTCTGCATGTTGACCCGGGCCACCAGCAGCTCCTCTCGTCCCGACTCCGGCTGGAACATCCAGCGCACCACAGGCAGACTCGCGGACCGGCGCCGCAGGCTCACCTGACAGGACAGGGTGACGTTCCCCCCCTCAGACACCACCGTGAACGGAGAGGGAGTCACCGTGACGTTGATAGCCCAGCACACATCTGGAAATTATGACATTGATGAGAGAGATGCAACATTTCATGGAGACGCAATGTTCAAGAAAAACGACTGCTAACTGGATGAAAAATGATTAAACACGAGTTATTTTTTTGAATCAGCGTCTCCGTCGTGTAAGCCTGCAATTTGTTTGAAGCTTTAAAGAGCATTGTAAAGAAATGCATGCTGAGAAATTAAAACTGAGAGTCTTTCCAGACCCTGTTGCTTCTGCTTAATGAGACTTTTTGACAGGCCATCTGGAGAACATTACTTGGGTGGATCTCAGACAGACATCGCCACAAATTCATATATATATATATATATATATATAATGTCTACACTAGTTTTCGAAAGTTTGGGGTCGGTAAGATTTGTTCATATTTTTAAATAAGTCTTTTATGCCCACCTAGACTGCATTTATGTGATCTAAAATACCGAAAAACCCCAGCAAAATTGTGAAATATTTTTACAATTTAAAATAACTTTCTTCTATGTGAATATAGCCTATTGTAAAATGCAGTTTATTCCTGTGATCAAAGCTGAATTTTTAAATGATTTTTATTTTTTTTCGGTCAGTTCCCCAAGCATAATTTTGTGAAATATATGTACAAACTGGAATAATAGCTGTATATAAAAACCCATAATATACAGGCATAAGTTCTATAATGTATATTTATGAATTCAAAAGTTTAGTAAATTTGAATTAGGACTTGTAAATCCTAAATATAAAGTTATAAATAGATGTAAACATACTTATACAAAATCTGTCACAATCACAATTTTCCATGGTCGGTAAGCATTTTTTTTTAAGGAAGAAAACAACCTGGTGTGTCAGTTCTTTCTGAGGATGAGGATGTTGTGTTATTTATAAACTCAAAGTGACGCATACTGTATATACACACACATGATTTAAGTTACAAAAAGTAAGGATGTTCCTTCTATACTTGTGAAGGAGGAGTCCGAAACCACAGCATACTCATAGTTGAAGAGAAAACGTGAATTACCAGGAAAAAAAACAAACAAATGAACAGTTGAAACTTCATACTGCCTACACTCTAAAAAATGCTGGGTTGTTTCAACCCAATTTTGGGTAAAATATGGACAAACCCAAACGTTGGGTTAAAAATGTCATTTAAAAATGTAACCCAACGGCTGGGTTTGTCTATATTTGACCCAAAATTGGGTTGAAACAACCCAGCATATTTTAGAGTGCAGCATTTATATTGAGGCGTTGATATTGTGCATATGTCAGCTTGACATCTAGTCTGTCTGGTGACCTTCAGCTTTATATTCAAACTCTCAGAACCACAAAAAACACATGAACATTAAAAAGAAACATGCATTAGATGCAAAAACAGTGTGTAGTCACTTGCAACACTATACTGAACAATCACATGTGAAATCAAACCGCCTGCACTTACTTCCCAAGAGGAGTTTAGTCAGGAGAGCTGCTAGCACGGCAGAGATCTTCATTCTCCAGTCCGATGGGCTCCATGCAACTCCAGTTCAATCTCTTCCCAAAAAGTGCCTATGAATTCCTCTACTCTTTTTCTCTCTCTTCTGTGTAACCCGAGACAGGACACGCTCTGTTTTTACTTAGTGTACACCCTCTATCCTCCCCCTTTGTACAGGACTTACACACACCACACTCAATGAAGGCGATGTCATTTCCTCTTCAGGAGGTGGAAATCTAGTTTTAGTTGGAGAAAGTTACAAACAAGGTTTACTGCCAATGAGACATCTCATACACAGGTTTTATTGGCTTCATGAAAAAACTTTCAAGGTTCTTATAGTAGTATATGTATGCATGTTGTAGGTTGTGGCTGGAGTGTAAAACTAATCCATGAATTTTACGTTTCAATTATATAATTTGTCATGAAAATGGCCTGATGGAAGGAGCTGTCCTCTGCAACCAAGAAGGATATTGTTGAAATGGCTAAATCTGCTCAGCCGGTTTTGTATATTGCTCATGTTCATGATGTAAATGTCCTCAGAATAATGTCAAAGTACAGTGTTAGCCCTATATGCTCAAAGTGAAGTGTGTGGCTGGTCAAGGAAGACTAGTGAGCGTTTTGACAAGAGGATGAAAATCTCCTGAATGTGGAACCACCTAATAAACAGCTTCTTAAGACCGATTTCATCTCGAACCGTAAGAGGCTGGATCGAGACGTTGTGTACTAGTAAAGAAATTTACGACCCTGGACCACAAAACCAGTCACATGGGTCAATTTTCTGAAATTGAGATTTATACATCATATGAAAGCTGAATAAATAAGCTTTCCATTGATGTGTGGTTTGTTAGGATATGACAATATTTGGTCGAGATACAACTATTGAAAATCTGGAATCTGAGGATGCAAAAAAATCTCAACATTGAGAAAATATCCTTTAAAGTTGATTGATTGATTGATTGAAATGTTTATTTCGAACATGAGAGAAGAAGATAGAGAAAAAAATATATATATATATAAAAGAAAAATAAGATACAATAATGTCCAAAACATTAAAAAAGAAAAAGAAAAATATAAAAAGCAGCAAACAAAGTATCATCACTTTCTGTGTGAACATACTTCTATCTCATGTGCGAAAAGGAGTAGGAAGAAGTAAAACTTATGTACTCCTACCCCTTTAATTCTTAAATTCTTTTAATTAACAATTTTTATGTTATTATTATTATTTTGTTATCTGCATCTGTACACATATACATACACATATACACATACATATACATACCTACACATATACCTACTTCAAAGTGACCACTAACAAGTATTTGAACTCATAACAAAGGAGCACTCCTACTTTCCTACAGTACTTCTTGATACTTCTTGAAAATCTTTTCTGTATACATTTTTTTGAAGATAAATATGTTAGGGCATTGCTTTAAGTTTTCATCTAGTTTATTCCACAATTTAACTCCGCAGTTTGATAAACACAATCTTTTCCTTGTTGTTCTAACTCTATTTGTCTTAAAATTTCCCCTTCCCTTTAAGTTGTACCCTCCCTCCCTCTCAGAGAACATCTTTTCTATATTCCCAGGCAATAATCTATTTCTTACTTTGAACATGAATACTGCAATTTGATATTCAATTTGATCGTAGTATTTTAATAATCTAGACTGGCAAAATAATACATTTGTGTGTTCCAAAAATCCGACATTATGAATGATTCTCATAGCTCTTTTTTGCATTATGACTAGTGGTTGTAGTGAGTGTCGGTAAGTACTTCCCCAAACCTCTACACAGTAATTCAAATAAGGTAACAATAGTGAGCAATACAGGATACGAAGAGATTTAAGATTATATGCTTAGCCCTGGCTAGAACTGCAATACTTCTAGACAGTTTGGTTTTGATGTATTTGATATGAGGCTTCCAGCAGATCTTTTCATCTATGATCACTCCAAGAAATTTATTTTCATGTACTTTTTCTAAGTTAACGCCCTCTATCTGTATTTGTGCTTGATAATTTGACTTGCAGTTTCCAAATACCATAAATGTAGTTTTTCTCAAATTTAGTGACAACTGGTTAATGTCCAACCATTGTTTTATTTTCTTAAATTCTGAAGTGATTAATTCCAAAAGTACATGTAAGCTGTCCCCTGAACCAAATATGTTTGTATCATCTGCAAATAATACAAAATGTAATACTTCAGATACTTTACAAATATCATTAATGTATAATAAAAATAGCTTTGGTCCCAACACTGACCCCTGTGGGACACCACAAGCCATGCCCAGACATTCAGATGAATACTCTCCTATCTTCACAAATTGTTGTCTGTCTCTCAGATAACTACTTATCCAGTTTAAAACTACCCCCCTGATCCCGATTCGTTCCAATTTGCTAATTAATATTTCATGATTTATTGTATCAAATGCTTTTTTTAGATCAATGAATACTCCAACTGCATATTTATTTTTATCTGTGGCATTTGTGATTTCTTCTATGAGTTCTGTTAGTGCTAATGATGTTGAGTATTTTTTTCTAAATCCATATTGACTGTCTGAGAGTAGTTTATTTTTATCGAGAAATTTCTCTGATCTGTTGTTAAATAGTTTTTCTAATTTTTTTGAAAATTGTGGTAGGAGAGAGACAGGCCTATGTTGTGCATTTATGTCCACGATTGTGCTGCATTCACTCACAAAAATACATGTTTTATATATTTACAGTAGGAAATTTACTAAATATCTTCATGGAACATGATCTTTACTTGGTTCAAATTATTCTGACCCATACAATGGCTATTGCCACAAATATACCTGTGTGACTTATGACTGGTTTTGTGATCCAGGGTCACATTTATTAGTTTTATCTACTGCAAAAAAAAAAAAAAAAAACACCTTTGCATTTGCCAAAGAACATAATGATTGGAGTAAGATTAGAGCTGTGTTCTGCTGTCCGAAGAATCAAAATTGAACAACCTTGCATTGAATGATGTCAGGTATGTTCATAGGAGACGACTAGAGTGTTTTAATACCAAATGCATGCGCCATTACTCGCATATAATGGTATTGGGGACGCATGTCTGCAGAAGGTGTAGGAAGGATCTAGTACTTTGAATGTAGACCAATGTTTGGGTTTGGGAATCCTGCTGAAGGATCAGTTTGGAAATCAAAAGTGTATTTTCCAGCACGATAATGATCCCAAACACAACACGCATGCAATGGAAGAGTTCATGCTCAGCATTTTGAAGCCTTCAAGTGGCCGCCTCAGTCTTCTGATCTTAAAAACCTTAAAGGTCCCATGACATGAAATTTTCACTTTTTGAGGTTTTTTAACATTAATATGAGTTCCCCTAGCCTGTATATGGTCCCCAAGTTTCTAGAAATTTCAATCGGTGTAAATCGAGCTTTTGCTATTTTTCTCTGCCTTTGAAAAAGTGGAAGCTCAATCGGGCTGATCTTGAATCTCCTCCGTATGACGTCATACGGAGGAAATGTTACCTCCCCTTTCTCTGCTTTGCCCGCCCAGAGAATATTTCCCGTCCATGAGAAAATGAGCTAGGAAGTAGGAACGCGTGCGCGCGATTTTAGTTTGTCCACGGAGATATCATGGCTTTTGAGCGAGCGAAGCATAATAATTGCTCAATAATTGGATGTACAAATGAACACCGAAGCCTTTTTTTAGTTCCTTCATCCAAGCCCCAGAAGAACCAGTGGATTAATTTAATTTCCTCTGGAAATGCGCCGACACAACTCCCCAAAGTTGTGCATGTCTGCGGCATAACTTACATTTCACCGACGACTGTTTCCTCAACTTGGATCACTACAGAGCTGGCCTCGACGAACGTCTGAAAATAAATCGATCGAGCCAAGCAACACTTTCTGATGTGTAATTGTTCACGTTCAGTCAGGTAATCTTTCTCTCAAATCGTTCAATACTGCTGTTTATGCCTCAGTAAGTCAAGCCAGTGACTAAAATATCAACTTCACATCGTTTCTTTTAGTAGGATTTAAATAATCGTATTTAAATTGTGAATCAATTATATACAGAAAGCGATCAAAGAACAATCTTTGTAGGAATCGCGCGCACGCGTTCCTAACGTTACTTCCTAGCTCATTTTCTCATGGACACAGCGCGATCTAGTTTATCTGGACCCTTGCCAAACTCGTTATGAAATTATCAATGACGCACGTTACACTGCACATGAAGCTCTTACTGTATTTACATCATCGTGTTTGCATTGGTGAAAGCATTAGAGAGAGTGCAGAAACTGCGTTGCCATGACAAGATCTTCATTCTCGCGATCAACAACAGACTGTCATCTGCTTGCGCAATGCTCATCACGGCAACATTTTATGTGATGGGAATAGATCTAAATACTTTAAAAACTTCTGACGATTTGTTAATCTCGATAGCTGTAATAGTAAAAACGTATAATAACTGTAGTAAAAGTATTCGAGAGAGTTTCACATGTAAAGTAGCTATTTCATATGCAAGCATGTCAGCCAATCACAGCAGTGGCCGGTTACACTGAATCTCACACAGACACGCCCCTTCAAACAGAGCGTTTAAATCAGAGGCTAAAATCAGGCTAGGAAAAATGTCTTTTGTTTCAAAATTATGACTATTTTCTATCTAAAAAACATACTAACATAATAAGGGCAACCCAGGACACATTATAAAATAATATAATAACCCCATGTCATGGGACCTTTAAAGACTTCGAAAACCTTTGGGGATCCAGGTCTTCCAATGAAGCTCAGCTTTGGAAAGAACTTAAGGAGGATTGGAAAGAAGTTAAGCACAACACATGCGCAACCATTTATAAGTCGATAGAACAGCTGCTGTAGGCTAATCAAAAACAAGAGAGAACCTGCTAAATATGAATAAATTATTACATTGTAGTCAATGTATGCTTCTTGCATGTTACGATAATACACACAATACGATAAAAGACACATTTAATTATATGCTGGAGTTTGCCTTTCTTGCCAAATAATTTAGTCAAGTTTAGTGTATTCTTCTTCCCAATATAGGCTACTCATATTTTGATTGCTCAGAACCGGAAGTGTCATTCAAAACGGATATTGTGCAAATATCACTTTTGGCCACTACTGTGTGTAGATGTAGTTGCGTCATCAAGATGTTTCAAATTGAAATAGTTATATATAGTTAAATATGTACTGTTTTTCAGCTAATCGTGCAAACAGTTGTGCAACAACAGTGCCCTCCACTGGAGAAAGTGAGACATTGTATGATACAGTAAAAAAACAAAAACCTCCACATTGAAAACCTGATATTTAAAATGGAAATAAACAGAAGTTTTTTTTTTTTTTTTTTTTTTTTTTTAAGAAAAAAGCTTTATATATATATAAATAAATGTTATATAAAAGGAAATGAGATTCTGCACTATTCTGCTTTTGTGCATACAAAATCATAAGTTGCAAGACTGTGGATTTTTATATTTTGATTAAATTGAGTGTAACAATTAGAAGAAAACAAGTCAAAAGTGACACTTTTAAATATTATGGCAACATATAATGACTATTGAGGAGATTTTACTTGTCCTCTATAGTTCAAAAGGCTTGTAAATCACGAATAATTGTGTGTTTTGCACGTTTCTGTTATAAGTCCGTTTTTCCTGATATGAAATCAATAAAACGTAAGTCTAGTCCTCACTAATATAGTGAAACAAATGTGTGTGTGTGTGTGTGTGTGTGAATTTAGGGTCCATAACAGCCTCAGGCATCTGTCAGAACATGCATTTTAATAAAGATAGATGGCTATGGTCTGGAAGGAGCTGTTCATTTTTTATTGACTAAATTACAAATACATGTTTGATTACACATAAATGTGATTTGATTGTCACACAACAGAGGCGAAAAGACATAAAACAGTAAAAACCAATAGGTTTTCAACCTTAAATGAAATGTCAAACGTGCCTAAATCTTTCGTGCTTTTAATGCCTACACTATATTAGTAGTTCATTTATATACTGTAGATATAAACATTTTACTCTGCAGATACAATGCACAAAGATTAATGAAGGCACAGCAATGATGCTATTCTGCTGAATTTGATTTAATAAATAAATCAGTATAAAATCAGTCATAAATTGACATATTAGATTGTGTTCTCTGAGCTTAATATCATAATATTAATTCATCCTCGGAAGAGATTTCATTCCCTCCTGCTTTCCATATCAACGACCCTGAAGAATAGAGGTCATCATTTTATGAGATTCACTTCCACACTTTCATCATGTAATATGCATATAACAATATTATTACCGTAAAGATGCTCTTCTTAGTGATACATCTTGTTAAAGAAAATGTTAAAGGGTTAATGATACATATTTTGTCCTTTTGATTAAAGCTTTAATATTTGAATCAGATTTCTATAAAGCACTCACCTGATGGTTCATTGTCAAGCATCTGCTTTTGATTATGTATATTTTCAATAGCAGAAAACAGATGGAGAAGAAAAGGCCAATCCCTGCTCCTATGACAGCATATTTGATCTCTGAGGCTCAGGGGAAGAAAACACAATCGAATTAGAACCGGTTTCAGCACTAAATGGTTTGGATTGTGAGTTTCTTTATTCTCCTATACCTGGTTCATCACTGGAAGAGTCTTGTCCATTCACACACGTCACCAACAAGCAATCTGGAAGAGTTGATAATCCTTAGTTAAAATGTATCAGATTATTATGTTGCTTGAACTAATATTATGTCATGTTCATGTTCTGTTTTGGTTAGTTTTAGTGTTCCTTGTGAGCCTCTGAATCAATTTAACCAATTGATGATTCCCTCAGAACACTGAAAACTCAAATACCTAAAAAATGCATAAAAGATCAAATACCATTAAATATGAAGTGTCTGTATAATAGGCCTATGCGTCTTTTATTCATTTGTAGGGCTTGTTTTTGCGTCTGGAGAGAGGGGATAGTCAGGCCAATAAGAGACAATTAACTGCTGCACTTACTTTTTTGTTATACAAATGTGTCATTACAGTTGATGAAACTGATCCGAGATCAGGTAAAAACTGCATACACTGAGATCATCGGCCCCTAGTGGAGAACCATTAAAATGTCTTTTTTGAATCTGTTGTGACGTAACGAATCCTCGTTTACTGAAATCACGCGACTTCGGCATCGGCAGTTTAATACGCTCTTCGAACTATTGCTTCGAAACAAAAGATACGCAAAGATTTTGAAGCTTCATGAAGCAGTGTTTTTCCTTTTTTTTTAAGTGAGGTGTTACCAACATTACTGTAACATGTTTCTTTTGTCACACAAGCCTGTTTTTAGCTGCATTATGTAAATCAGTGTCTCTTTATCAGATGTTTGATCACCTTCCTGGAAACACAATTAAGACCCGATGAGAGGAAGTGAGATTATATCTGTGATCGCGACATCACTTCCCTACTTAACACATTAGCTTACCACACTGAGACAAGTGCAAACCTTTCTCAAAAATGCAAAAGACAAAACAAATGCTAAAAAACAAATGCTTACTAAACAGTCAACACATATTACAATATATCACATCTTTATAAAGTTTGATCAGATTTGTTTTTTGTAATGATACTTATGCTGCATGCAGTCACACACTTGATGTTATTAGAATATGTGTTGACCTAGTTTATCTGCCACAAGTCAGTAATTCATTTAATATTCTAGTTCAAAATGTGCTTCTGCATCCAACACACTCTTGGAGTGCCAGAGCGGCTCCGGCATGTTATCAATATAGCATAAAAGCCATTATTCAGTTTTAATTATGTTTTAATACAATGTTTTTAATTTGATGTCACAGTTTTGAACTGTGTAATTCTAGCAACGCAACTTCCATAAACTGAATGATAATTCCTTACCGACGGTGAAGATAAAGCAGAAGGCTGAGCAGCGTCTCGCATGTTCAGACATTCTTAAGTCTTGTCATGTCTGGCTCTAACATTGGTTGTTTGCATTGGTTTACTGCTGTGCTATGGTTGAAATTTAACCATTTCCTGTACGTTCACCAAATGGTTTCTAGATAAGATGATGCTGATGATATGCATGCAGCTCTTCAATGTTCTTTCCATTAGGGGGATAATAGTTTTTAAAAAGCAGCTTCAATATACAAGATATGTCCAATCTGAAAATGCTTTGCTCTAATTTCAAATCTCCATTAAGCACCACACTTTGTGTTAGTTAAAGACATCAGGCTAAAACCCTCCATTCAATGTTGTGAGGCGTTCATGCATTGCATGCGAGATCTATTGCACCAATTTGTTTTGCAACTAGAGGTCTGACCACGACACACGATTGGGGTCAGTGCCATTTTCTTTTAAATTTAAAGTGACAGAAAAGGCATTTATAATGTTACAAAAGATTTCGATTTCAAATAAAATGCTGTTCCTTTTGAACTTTCTGTATCACTGTTTCCACAAACATGTTTAGCTGCACAGCTGCTTTTCAAGCTTGATAATAATCAATGTTTCTTTTTCAGCAACAGTGTCCTTGTTACATATGTTACATGTACTTACCATATAATAGCAGTAAATTATGCATAATTACATGCAACTAACCCTCAACCTAATCCTAACCCTATAGTAAACATGTAGTTGATAATATTACTCAATACTTAAATTACACTGTGACAATGACACCTTCAAATAAAGTGTAAGCGCATATTAGAGTGAATTCTGAAGGATCATGTGACACTGGAGACTGTAAATATCACATACAGGTTTGAATTGATGGATATTCGTGAGTACATGCTCAATGGACAGGCCTCCATCAACAGGTTCTTGTTACTCAGCCAAAGGTCACGAACAACGAGTGTTTAGCCTGGCCAGAATGCAGACTCACTCTCCAGGGGTCCTGACTCGGTCATGTCTGCTAGACAAGCACTAACAGGTTGGCATAACAACATGGCGGATTAATGGAGCATTCAGAAACCGCCAAATATGCCACCTCGTTCTATCTTGTTTCCATAATCTGCCAGCGGAGACTGGCCTTACCATAGCAACTACTGTAATAATCACGGCCTTGACCGTACGTTCTCCCAGCTGCTTAAACTGGTGTCGGGTTCTCCCAGCGTTGTGTGGGCTTCATTTGAGAAGATTCACATTTATACACCACCCAAAACATTACTTTAACTGTAAAATCTGCATCAAAAATGACATTAATATCATTGTATTAGGTTTTGACAATCAGAGTGACTAATTTGTGGTGTGAATAGTTGGGCTAAAACAAGCAATGCTATATCTGTCAAAGTCAGCAACACTGTTTCTAATGCACTAATTATGCCTGAACACACATTTAGAAGTATAAATGCATTAAAAACAGACATCCAATCTCAGATGCAATCTGCAAATATTATAAGTAGTTTTATGTTTGGTTACAATTATGTTTGAAAAGATGCATTATGCAATATAAGAATTATTATGATAATGCATTACACAAAGTTAACAACAATTAATAAAAACTGTAAGAAATGAATTGCTCATTAGTTACTTTAAGTGAATGCATTATCAAGGGAGCCTTATTGTAAAGTGTTACAGCTTTAATCTGTTTATCATCTCATGGGGCTTAGCACTGGTATTAGCAATGCATTAGTGCATGACTGCTATTCATATCAACTCTGACCACTGAGAGCTTCACAGGCTGCTGGTGTTATATATAATATTTATAAAGTCAAAGTGCCTTGCTTTGTTTAAATGAGCAACATTTATTGTCAGTTGTTCCCTTGTCATTGCCTCAAAGTTATCTGTGTACAAAGAGCTCGACATAGTGCAAACTTGATGCTTTACCGTGTTTAAATTCTGACAGGCTTATTCATTTAAGAGGATAAAAAAGACTGTGAGGTCCGTGACCATTGACCATCTTAAAATGGGGATTTTGAATTGAATTGAGATTGAATTGTGATTGTTTCCTCTATTTAGATGTTTACGTATGAGTGAAAATTACAATTTGGTAAAAGGCCTTATAGAATTTGGTCGCAAAAATAAGAAAACAAGCCCATATTTGTATATTTTCTCATTTATTTTAACCTCCTAGGGATTATGATCAACATTTCTGAAACTTAAGCATCTTCTCCTACTGACCATAACTGAAAATGAGCACAAAATACATTTTCTGGTGGTTTCTCTGTGCTTAAAAGAGTAAAGCTGTGCATTTTAATAGATCTCGCCAACAAACACACTTGTGAATGTCCATAAATACTTACAGGCTGGTGTTGGTCCCGTTCACGTGGTAAACTGTGTGCATGAAACACCTCCCAAAATGCTTATCATAATCTCTAAACCACAACAAGAGTGCTTTGTCTGCTCTATTTATGTCTATTTATAGCATGAGGAAAGCTAGTACTCTTTTGGTAATAGTAAACACAATTTTTCTTAAGAGAAAGGAATGACACTTCTTTTCTCTATCATACATTTACATTTTTTAAATGTTGTTTTTAGAGCAACAAACCCCACAAAACAAATAAAACCAGGATGTTATATGTTAATATATATGTTATAGCGCTTGTGTTTGACAACTTTCTAGTGGACGAATGACAGTATAGTGGTTTAGTGGTAAACTTCATAGCTAAACTAGACATGACTTTACACCACACTGCCATTGCTTAACATTGTCAGAAGGGGTATTTGTACATCCTTAGATCTGTGAATCACATGTATCATGAAACCTAATGGTTGCATCTCAGAACTGGCATGATTTGTTTTCATCACAAGGAGATTTGTTGACATCTTGAGGCTCCAGATATTTCTCGGCCTGTTCGTGGCAGTGAACATTTCAACGTGGAAGTGTCATATCAATCGGGTCTGTTGCAATGAGTCAGTGTTGCAATTGACTTGCTTTGTGAGCTGTATGTTCTAAGAAATGTTTATCTTCTTATTAATATTGATCTATGGATAGAATTCCCTTGTTTAATGCTAATACATGTTTAAATTGCATGATAAACTAAACATTTCATGCCATGATTGATGTTAATATTTACAGCCTACACTATTGAATAATAAATAAATAAAATTATCCAGCAAAGATGCACTAAATTGAGGTAATTTGGGGTAAAATAAGATGTAAAATAAATCTCTGATGTCTCAGTGTGTGTGTGAAGTTTTAGCACAAAATACCCCGCAGATATTTTTATATAGCATATTAAAGTTGTCACTTTTTGAGGGTTTGCAAAAACGCACCGTTTTGTGCCTGGCCCTTTAAATGCAAATGAGCTGCAGCAGAGGGCGGGGTTTCAAGAGCTTGTGTGTGTTAGCAGCTGCGATTACCTCACACAGACACACTAAAATGACAGAAACTGTGTTTTTTTTTTGTTTAATGTTTAACTGAGCAGCAAATCATCATATTAGAATGATTTCCGATCACGTGACACTGACGACTGGAGTAAATTCAGCTTTGACATCACAGGAATAAATTACAGTTTAAAAGGTATTATAATAGAAAACATTTACTTTAATAATACTTCACAATGTTAACTGTTTTACTGCATTATTTGATCTAATAAATGCAACCTTGGTGAGTAAAAGAGACTTTTCAAAAACATTTAAAAATCGTACTGACCCCAAACTTTTTAACTGAAGTGTACATTTATTTTTAACGGTAGTGCACATTCTATTTCGTAACGGTCACCAGCTGCAGTGCCCTTGAGAGCCACCAGAGGGCACTCCACATCAGACTATTATCACTCATTCACAAACTACATTTCCCATAACTCATCATCACTGATTGCATTCACCTGTGTCTCATTACCCTGTTAGTCTCAGCCTATTTATACCATGTTCACTCATTCACTCCACTGTGAAGTTTTATATGTTGTTGCACTGCATTTCCAAGCATTTTCCCCTGGTATCACGTCTCTTGGTTTTTGGATTTCTTGCCTCTTCCGTGGATCACTCTTTGCCTCTGACCCCTGTTTTCTTTGTTTGGACTGTCTACCTGTGTTTTGACCTATTGCCTGTATATTGGATTACGTGTCTGGATTGCCCCTTAATTAAAGCTGCATTTGGATCTCAACCTTCGTGTCTCGGAGCAGTTCGTAACATATTCATACTGACCCTAAAATCCCCATAAATGTGTCTGTTTGGGAACACACTAAAATGTAAGTCCATCTCTTAAAATCTAGCTAAATAGCAGGAGGTCACCATTCATTTTCATTGTACGGAACACAAAAACACACACACAAAATAATATCTTCTTTTGTGTTCCACAGAAAAAAAAGAAAATCTTTTGTTTTGTTTTTGGGTAAATTATTTCTTTAAGCATTCCATAACAAGCCTTGGTTATTACATTTATATAAATTCTTCCTGTAGACTCCAGCATGGCAGTCAATACACAACAGTAAGATGAACCAGTCATTCTGTGCGGCGAGTGCATGTCGAGGCCAGCGCTTCAGACACGCTAGTATTTATTGGCTGCCATGATGGTCAAGCATTCTCCAGTCCCATGCAGTGAATGATAGCCGCCCATGTGTGGACGTCCATCACCTCAAATAGACCACGCTACTCTCTGGACTCCCCCTACAGCGAAAGAGTCCAGTTGTCCTATTATAAGCCTTGCCTGCTTGCTCTGGAATAAGAGGTTGAGTGGACATGAGAGCCTTTTGGAAACGGTGTGACCGGGTTGCTAAGGATAGAGACTCGTCTGCCCTCTCGCCTGTGACCTTCCTCCCCTTGAGGTTCACATTAGCAGATGGTAAAAGGGAAATGCAGTATACAGTTTTCTGAATGCTGACACAGAGTCTTACAGCTCACATGTTATTAGGAAGGGACTTTCCCCCACCACAACCACATGAGTCGTTTGTGGACCAAACATATGCGTGTTGTGATACCTGTATATTTTCACACATTTTTGTGATTATCTGTGAAAAAAAGTGTCTTCTCAATTGAGAACGCTTGCATCTCGTTGAATGCATGTTACTTTCATTTAAACATAGATATCAAAAACAAATAAGATCTTAACATGACCAAAATTAATGGTAACCAATTTTTACAATAAGGTTCCATTTGTTAACCTCGTGTTAATTACCGTACATTAGTTAACATCAACTAACAAGGGGAAAAAATATAAAGCTTTTATTACTTTCTAGAAAATTCTGATTTCAGCATTTAATAATACTTATTTAAATCAAAAGTTACAACTGTTAATATGATTTATAGCTTACATGAACTAACAATGAACAGTTGTATTTTTATTTACTATTAATTACGCGAATATAGTTCCTAGTATGCAGTGTTGGGGTAGTTACTCAAAAAAAGTAACTAGTTACTAGTTACTAGTTACTTCTGTAAATTGTAATGAGATTACTTTACTAGTTACTGCATTTGAAAAGTAACTTCACTACTTATTACTTTACTTTCCCGTTTCTTAATTTACCGTGTAGATACATGGACAAACATCATAGCCCTATCATCATTTAGCCTGCATGTCCGCATAGTGTTTATAACTGTAGCCGATAAAAATGGCATGTAAAACCATATAAAATAACAATATCCCTGTCTGCACAAAGAAATATGCCTCACTGTAAAATCTACAAACAGCAGGATTATGTCCGTGGTGGTAGACACATGATCAGGGCTGGACAGAGATAAACATTATATTTTATTTTGACGGAAACTGCAAAACTGAAACTTTCTTCTCCATCTGTATTTTGACCATAGACCGTATATAAGAGATTTTGGACAGATACACTGACACTGCACGCTCGCTCAAAGCCCAAAGGGGGGAGGCATTTAAAGATGTGATTGGGCCAGTCCAGTGTCAATCAAGAAAATAACCAATGGGCCAATCTACGTGTTTCATGGGCCGGTCTGTCAGAAAAAAAACTAACGCTGACTTTTTTTAACCAATCCATTACACCGGCACTTACCCAGCGCCGCAATAAGCAAAACAAAACGAATGGGCCGCTGATGTACGAGTTTTATGAGCCGTTAAGACAAACGAACAAAAAAGTTTTAGATGCATCGGATCGGCCCAAAAAGCCGTGAATATCCCGGTAGTCCCGATGGCCAGTACTTGCCTGCCAGGGCATAGAGTGAATTTCTGGCAAATATTTTTGTCCTTTCGAGCAATAAACTGAAAGTAATGTGAATATCGCCACTGGCCGAAACTCGCGTCTCCGTCTCCATCTCCATTCCTCTCTGTCCTTCGCACCAGCAGCTACGTCACTCAAATCGATCTCTATGGCAACGGTGCCCAGGCAAGCACACACACACAGGCGTGCACGCACCACTTCGACAGATCAGAGCTTTACACACATGAAAACACGGCTTGGGTAACGCAGGAAAGCGCGTTCCTATAGTCTAGTAAAGTAGTATAGTTACTGATATTTTTAGTGTAATGCGTTACTTTACTTCGTTACCCAAAAAGTAATATCGTTACTGTAATCCGTTATTTTGTAACTCGTTACCCCCCCAACACTGCTAGTATGTATACGGTTAGAAGATGGCTGTCTCATGTGACCTTGTTATTTGTACACCGCTGTCACTATACAAATCACAACATGTAAATAGGAAAATGTTGGCGTTATTTGTCACTTATTGGGAGCAGTATGCTAGCTGGAGCCATTTACCTCCAGTCTTTGTGCTAAGCTAGGCTAGCGGTGGGGTGAGTCAGACAAGGTTATGGCACGCATGGAGATGAAAAGGGCATGTACTGTATGGACTTATCTAACTCTATACAGTGAATAAGATAAAGTCCCAAAAAGTCAGCGTGTTCCTTTAAAATACATATTATTTTACAGGTTTATCAACTTTATCATTTTACAGCTTTCTACCAATATTTGATTAAATTTGTTTTAAGGCATGTTCACGCCAAGAATGAAAACTATAAAGATAAATATAACGTTAACTATATTAGCAATGCATGAAAGATGCAGATACCGCATAAATGCAGTTGTTTTGTCCTCTGTCGCTTTAAATGCTTGAGCTCTTTAAAGTCTGATGGATTCTGATTGGTTGTTAAAGGAACACTCCGACTTTTTGGGACTTTAGCTTATTCACCTTTTTCATCTCCGTGCGTGCTATAAGTCTGTTTGACGCACCCACCGCTAGCCTAGCTTAGCACAAAGACTGGATGTAAATGCTTGCAGCTAGCATACTAAGGAAAATGTTTGCGTTATTTTGTCACTTATTTGGATATTTACATGTTGTGATTTGTATAGTCACAGAGTGTACAAAAAACAAAGTGAAATGAGACACAGTTCATTTTTAGAACGTATAAATACTGGGAACTATATTCTCTGAAGGCGAAGCACTGCTGCTTGGGCGGAGTGATAACCGCAGCACCTGAGACGCGCACTGAACGAACTCTCTGCTCCTCAACACGGCGCGTCTCAGGTGCTGCGGTTATCACTCCGCCCAAGCAGCAGTGCTTCGCCTTCAGAGAATATAGTTCCCAGTATTTATACGGTTAAAATATGTCTGTCTCATGTGACTTTGTTTTTTGTACACTCTGTGGACTATACAAATCACAACATGTAAATAGGAAAATGTTTGTGTTATTTTTGTCACTTATTTGGATTAGTATGCTAGCTGCAACCATTTACATCCAGTCTTTGTGCTAAGCTAGGCTAGCAGTGGGTGCGTCAAACAGACTTACAGCACGCACGGAGATGAAAAAGGTATGTATGGACTTATCTAACTCTGGGGGATAAGGTGAATAGGCTAAAGTCCCAAAAAGTCGGAGGTGTTCCTTTAATGCTTTTATCATTTATCAGCTGGAATAAAATTGCTTCAATCATTCCTCTGTGTTGTTATCAATATAGTTGTTGTGTGGACTTCCCTATATTCTCATAGAATTATAATAATACAATATATTTATAGTTTTCATTACAGTTAGTGGCCTTTACTGTTAAAACTTTGAAAGGCAACTATCAATACTCTTGAGGGTCTGCCTGGTTCAGTGGAGAGTCAGCCGTGTGACAGATAAGCTGAGATATGAAAGGTGTGCCAGAAAGAAAGACAGGCGATTACTGTATGAAATACAGGCGGCTTCAAATAGAGGACACTTAAATAACTCTCTATATGACACTGTGTAGGTGTGAAGAGCATAGACAAATAAACATATTCACATAATGAAGCATTAAGACAGAGCCTAAGCAAATATGTTTTCCTCTTTCAGTGTGAGCGGGGAGTACTAGAAAGACACAAGCTGAACAACTGTGGGAAGTCTGTCATGGTAATCAGACTCCATTAGACACTCATCCCACACTTTGAGTTTGGTGACACTGCTGTGGGGGTGATGCAAGGTGCTATATTTACCTTCCCTGTTTGTGTGAAAAACGACTCTTCATCCCAGCCACCATACAACAACATCCCATGTGTCCAGAGCTGCTGTGTTCATGTGAAATGTTGTTGTCTCTGAAGGATTGGAGCGGCATAGACAGCTTAGGTTTTCAAGCTACCCGGTACCAAAATAGCAGATGACCATTTCTATTTCATCTGTCGCCCACTCGACACCAAACAGTCGCTCAGATATTTGCACTCACTAACTTCTTCTGTGTTACAGCTCTGGCCTTGCCGGCAACTATTTCGGTAGGGTGTGTTCGGTTCGTTCTTTCTTCTCAGCCTCCTTCAAGTGCTTTCTGAAACATGGATTTCTACCATGAGGTTGTGTTCAATGAAGAGCATTTTCATAGTCTTCTTTTATGGAGTAACAGAGAAGTCTGATTTCACTTGGTGGCTTGTGTGAAATTTACCTTTAAGGATTTTGCTCAAGGACGAAATACAGAAACTGAAAGAACAAAAAAGGGTAAGGAATAAACTTAAACAGGCCATTACTCTGTTACCGTCAAATTAATGTAGTTCAACACATGTGCTTACATTCCTGACAAAAGCTCTGTTTGAAATTTTCTTAAGGTAAATTACATTTTCCTTTCAATAATAAAAAAAAGCTAAGATCTGTTGAGCGCAGCTGCTCTTTTACATTTTCATAATTTTATGATAGACAGAAGAACTTTCCTTGAGGTTAGTCAGGGGCGTTATCACTGTACTGTAGATCTCTTTCACATAAATAAAGTAACAGATGTGGGGGAAATTACCCCGACTGCAAGTTGATACAGAATTATGGACGATGGAAAAATGTTGCGCTGTCCCAAAACTTCCTGGCCACTAAGTGCAACGCCTTTAAATGCTCATAAATATATCTCGAGATGTGTCCTTGCATGGTCAGCTCTTGAGCTTTCTGAGATGACATTCCATGAGATACATAGAAATGTGTAATAATGCTATATTGTAGTCTTATTTAAGACACATTCCCATACCATGACAGATATAAGCTGTGATGAGTGCTGGTTAGTGGATTCAGGTCAGGATAAATATAGGTTAATGAGTTATACCGGGGTCAACCACACAGTACAGCAGCTGCAAAGAAATGACTGCATGATGACTAATTTGTGTCTGCAAATAATGCATCTGTTGAATAGGGCACGCTGAAAAATCTTCTGCATAGTTTGAAAATCCATTTGTTTTAATAAACGATTGCCAATGGTTGTGCAGGTGGCCTGTGTATGTGAAAGGGCAGAGAGACATCTGCCCTTCTTCTAAAAATAGTTGGTGTTTGGCATGGTGTATCTTTCTTTACTGTACATAGTCACAGGCTAGATTAGCAACACATCTGAGGTCAAAATATTTCTTTTTTTAAATCAGTTTTTAAATTTTGACTTGTTGAAAAAACTGATATATTTTCTATCTCTTTTTTTGTTGCAAGATTCTCACAATGTAATCTCCAATATCTGGTGACGACAATGCAAGAAGTGTCAAGCCAGGTCAATTCTGCATCAGACTGAAGGAACTGGGCAAACGTATTCATCATGAGCAACCAGGAGAAGCGTCACAGGACAAGCATGCAGCACCTCCACTATCTCGATAGCTTTATGAATGAAATAGACCGTGAGGTCATGAGCCTGACGGATCGAGCTTTTAAGAGTCTGTGCATTGGAGATGAAGCAATTTACAATGACTCAGAGTTTTCCCCCCTCTCCCTTCAGCTGCCACAAGCCAGTGGTGGAGGACGTCTCAAAAAAGACTCAGGAGAGTTCATTGTCTGCTGTCAAAAAACTTAATTCTCACCCCCCTTAATGGAGCGAATGATTTATTGAGTAGATCAAATAAGTCATCCAAAGACTCTGCACTTTTTGCTGTATTTTCAGCTAAAAAGAATGGCGAGAGCACCAAGATGACAAATGGTGATTCATGGGACAAATCTGCTCTACTCAGCATCCAAAGAGAGCTCTCTGAGTTTTCTTCAGATTACCAGAGTTTAGCAGCGGAACATATTTCCCAAGCCAAGAATCACCTAAAATCAGATGAAAAAGGATCCGCCATAAAATCAATCAAGGATGCATCGCTCCCCCCGGGAAAATCCTGTAAGAGTAAGCACAGCAAAAACAACAAACTGAGAAAACTGAATTCCATAAACTTTTTCCTCCACAGTGAATTCAGTCCATTCTTGTCATGGAGGGATTTTAATAAATTCCCCATTGGCCAGGAGCACATATCGGAGATTATGTTAAGCAATAGGCCACCTGAATGGTATGATTCACCTCTTTAACAAAGAATTAACTGCAGCACATGGACACTTTAAATTAAGTTTTCCCCCCATCAGAGGAAAAAGAAGTCGAAAAGTATCCTATACAAAGTGAGACTCATTTGCTTAAAACCACAGGTTGAGTCTGTACAATCTTCAGCACCTACTGTAGCCCCAAAGCCAGAGAAAGAGGTCCAAGCACATCCAGCACAATATTCCTACAAAGGACCCTCCTCTTGCCTCTGAACAGAGATGTAATTCAGAAAGGGCAGAACCTTGCGTTCCCTGGAAGAAAAAGCAGAAGTAGAGCAAGAAGTGCTGCTCCTGTGGGACATTCCATCAACTCACCAGTCTGTGAGAGGACAAGAACTGGAGAAAGGAGTGCACAGGCATTTAAAAACGAAGTGAAGACAATAGAGGACCAGACCTCCGCTAGTTCAAACTCCTTTCAGTATTTCACAGCTGTTGACACCAGTGATACCCTCCAGACATGGGACAGGAACTTCAGACATACTGCAAACTGTGTTCTCACCCACTGCCCTGGATGTCCCACTACTCCCAGAGAGAGAAAATGCATCCGTCACCTGAGATTAGGAGAGAGGGGTACAAATCTATAGCATCAAGCTTGTTGTTCAATCTCAAAGACAATAGAAAACGGGTTAAGACAATGTACAGTCCACCAAAGTTTAAAGGTCTGGATATGGCAAATCAAAGCAAAGAGTCTCCCCAGCCTGAAGTGTCAAAAGATGGCCTTGAAATACAACAGATTTTAGGAGATCCAACTATTTCACCCGCTAGTCACAAAGCCATCATCTCTCAGATGAGTCCCCTTGTTGGAAACTGCAGACACTCAAACTTGCTCTCCTGCAAATGGCAGGATGCTAGATGACTATTTGGCATTAAGTCTTCTTCAATCTGGAAAATTAAAATCAGACAGGAGCCCTGCAGCTAACAAGGCAACTTATCCCTCATTACAACTTTACAGAAAAACTACTCCTGAGGAGATTAATATTAGAGCAAATGCTCAAACTGTGGTTGAAACAAGTTCGCAGGTTTTCGCAGATAAAGCCAGCAAAGATCATGACACAGAGCATAGTTATCCCAAGTAAACTGTTTAAAGGTACAGAGTTGCAAAGTAAAAATAATCCCTTAGAGTCAACTCTTAATGTCCCTAAGCCCACAGTAGGTTTAAATAGCGAAAGACCTCTTGAAAACAAATCTGGTAAAAGTCCAAGTGTAAGTTTACCAAACCTGGAAGAGCAAATCATTAGTGATGGTACAAATCAAATTAAGGACAGGTTGAAATCTAGAGGAATAGTCAGTGAACAGAAAAGCCCTGTTAAAGAGAAGGAACCACACAGAAAGGAGACAGGAGCAAAGCATGTCTTTTCTGCACGACAGAACAACTACATTAAAAGTCAGAGATTTGTAAGTACAGATAATGATAGTTCTAATGCAGAAAAAGGGACTATAAAAGATAAAAATGAAAATGACAAGTGGTCAAGGCATTCCGAAAATACAAAAACAAAAGAGAAAAGACAAGAGGAGCATATTGCAAACATACATAAAGATAAAGTAATGGATGGACCACTATTGAAAGAAGGGGTTCATGTAAGAGGAGAGGCTAACACAGCTAAAGAGCTAAAGATGACATCAAAGAGTGGTTTGGAAACTCAAAGAGAGCAAAAAGGTAACTCTGAAACAATGAAAAGAAACATTTCTGAAAAGAGAACACTATTTGCATCAATGGAACAGGTGCCTAATAAGACAAATGCACCATTAAAGAGAGATAATGTTGTCATCGATAAGTACGACCTGGCCAAAATGGCTTTAGAGGAAGTAATTGCTGAACGAGAGCAAAGAAAGTTGAAAAGTAAGGCTATCTCCAATGCAGGATTTTCACTCATTGACATAAAAAGAGTTGATTGTGAAAAACCTGAAGGTGGTGAGTTACCCACCAGTGGAGAGGACCAACAGTCTAGTATGTTCATGCTGAATGAGAGGGAGAAAAGTGCAAAGGATGGCAAAGGTCAGAATACTGTATCTGCTTTTAAAACAAATTGGCAGACTAGTCAAACGAGGTCAGAAGACATGGCCAAACATGGTGAAAGTCATGTGGCTGAGGTAAAATTAGCCAGGCCCTGTAAGCAGGAAGCATCTATTGGGCAGTCCCAGCATGCAGGATCTATAAAATATTATGAAAGAGACGAGAAAGTATATAATAAACAAGAAAGCAACACAGATAATGTCAGCAAGGATGACAAATTATGCCAAAAGAAAGAGTCAATGAATAAAAATACAAGTAATCCAAAGAAATGCACAAAAACAGGTGATCATTTGAAAAGTAGCAATCTTAGGAGTGTGGGACAGTGTGAGGAAGAGTTTGGCGTTAGTTCCTTTAAACCTGAGATACCCCCAAGAAGAGGAAGAAGTAATTCTCATAGTAATGACAGGGTAGGTGAAAAGACAGAAAGTAATTCTGACTTTAAAAGAGAAGGTGACGCGACAGTCAAAACTGAGGACACGGAAAGTAGGGAAGTTGATAAAGTCCAGTCAAGTCAATCAAAGAATCGAGGCCCCATAAGAGGAAATGTATTTTCTCTGAAAGAGAAATATGACAAAGAAAGTAAGGTGAACCTCAAGGATGCTCAGAAAGGTCAGCCTGTTGAAGATACAAGCTGCGAAATGTCTATGGAAGAGGGACCCAATGAAAAGGCTCAAAAAGACAAAATTAAACATAAATTTGTTCCACCAAAACTCACAGTCAGTGATCCTGAAAGTGGGACTTATTCCATGATCTACAAGGAGATGGATTCAGAGAGTGAACAAAAGTCTAACAGCTCCTTGAAAGAAACAGAAAGAGGTGAGGAACATTCGAGTGTAAAGAGGAAACACAGTATCACCCAAGACTTCCAAAAAGCTATACGTGATCTCACAAACAACATAAATGAAGAAATGCAAGACAACAAGGTAAAGACGAACGAGAAGGAAGAGGGTTTTGAAGGTCAGAAGCAGAACAAATCCAAAGGTCCTAGTAAAAGCTACGTGAAAGACTTCTTCAGTGGACTTCTGTTTGGACATTCAACCTCTGAAAAGGGAAAAACTGTAGATGAACATGAGGAACTTTCTGAAACACTGTCATCAAAGTCTTTTAAACCTGATAAAGCCAGAAAGGACAGTATCACAGTACATGATATCCTTGGGCAATCTCACATTATATCCTCATCAACTGGTAAACAAACACATCACAGCAGTCGATCTTCAAACTCAAGTGAGCTCTCTCTATTTCATGAATCAGAACAGGGCGCAAAATCACAACCTGAAGAGTTGTCAAGTAAAGCAGAGGTCTGCTACACGAAAGAAAGAGTTGATGGAAAGGTGGAGGAGAACTTACAGAAACAAACAATAGATTCCTGCTCTTTAAGCAACCATGAAAGTGAGTCTGATGTTTCTCCGCCGAGTGATGTGGACAAAGGGGGGGTGGGTGCACAGCTTGATTGAGTCAGCTAGAAGCTTAACACAAATATCACACAGTCATACTTCCTCCAAGGATCAACTAGAGATAGATCAACAGCTTTCTCAGAAGAGCCACTTGAATGGATCTGAGAAAGATGAGGAAGGTCTGGACCTCTGCAAGGACTGTGTCCATTCTCCAGTTGCATCAGTCAAGAGCCCCAAAACAAACCAACCAGCAATGCATTTATTGTCCCTTCCAGCAAATCACCTGGTTACAGTCAAAGATGGCAAGCTATCAGTTGGAAGTGGCTTTGTGTCTGAGGAGGAGGAGCAGTACTCTGCGGTGAGCACTTTATCTGAGGGCATAGAAAGCTATGAAACATGCGGAGGGGATGCCATGGAGGAAAACATCTCTAGCATTGCACCAGCAGAGGATGAGGAGGGATCCAAGGCACCCAGCGAGAGATCTGCTTCAGTCTGCAGCGGAAATGACAGTAATGGTCAGAACAAGCCACCTGTCGTACCTCCAAAAACTGAAAAGGCTCTACGCCGAGCCATGAAACTCACCACACGGAGGATACAAAAGGCTGAAGCTAAAAGCAAACCTGAGCGTAAAGGCAGAAGCAGTGACAAAAGTGTCAGTCACAAGGCTGAGAGGAGACACCACAGCACTGACAAAGTACTTGACAGATCAGAACACAGATCGCTCAGCATTGACAGAATCAGCGGTAAACACAGCGAACATCTCAATGACACAACAGAGCCCAAAACTCAAAGAAGCGAGAAGCATGCTAGACACCATAGTGGTCACAAGAGTCAAAACATAGAAGAGAATGAACCTAGTAAAAAACTGCAACATGCATCCAAAGACAAAGAAAGACAAACCAGTGACTCAAAGGGCCACCGCACTGAGAAACAACAAGATGGCACACCAAACCATGGCGATCTTTTGGAGAACGGCAATATAAGTAATGACAGTGATCGATTAGGTCGAAGCAATGAAAAACACTTGCCCAAGAAACTGGAACGTAGGACTCAAAGTCTGGATAGAGTTCTAAAGTTAAAACACGAAAACATGTCAAGTCGCACTGGGGGTGAAGTTAAATCGAATTTTTTAATAGAGGGATCACAGTACTCTACTCCAAAGGCATTACCTTTGCGCCAAAACAGCATTGAACATACTTATGCACCAACCACTAATCTTGTAACACAGTCCTTCCCAATCACCCAGAGAAAGCTTTTACAGGACCCTGACTCTGGACAGTACTTTCTGGTGGATATCCCAGTACAGGTCAAAACGAAAACTTTCTTTGACCCAGAAACTAAAAGTTATGTGCAAGTGCCAGTACAGTCTCCTGAGGCTCCACCAATGGAGGTTATGAACACACCACCACTTATGCTGTATCATGGCTTTGTTCCAGTGCCTGTACCATCACAGAAGTCTGTTGTCAGGACTGCAGGATCTATGATTCCTCCGGATGACCTGGAAGACTTTGAACCTAGCAGGAAACAAATGCAGGAGGACTTTTATCAGATAAATAATGAAGAAGTAAATCCTTACATTGAGCCAGTGTATATATCACAAGAACATACCCCTGAAGAGGAAATTGATAGCGTGAGATGACAACATCAGTGGATGGTCCAGCGATTGAACGTGACTGATTTGTTTTGTTTGTAGACTTATGCAGTTTCCAACTTGCAGTCTGGTGTGATATGAAAAAAGTTTTTTGTAGTATGTATGCAGTTCTTTGTTTATAGTACACAAGATGTGGATTGTACATGTTTATTTCTTCTTAAAGTATGGCAAATACCTAGTTCTCTTACTGTTAAAAGCACTTGTCTATTTGTAACAGGAGTTTGAGATTTGGATTTGCGCCTTATTGAAAGTAGTGTTGCTTTCACAAAAATATTTAACAGATTTTTTTGATACATCTTGCATTTGAGGTTTGAAAATACATTAGTCCACAGTATTTTTCACAGCCGAAAAGTATTGTAAAAATGAAGAGGTTAACATAGTTAATGTGTTTTATATGCTTAAAATGGTATATTTGACAAATGCTGATTGCATCACTTTTCAGGGTGCATTCTGGAATGAATCCATTTAAAGGGATTGTTGCTTCAGAAAAGAACCATTCCAATAAAAGCATCATCAATGAGCAATTGTTTAATGATCTAATTTTGATTGTCTTGCTATTTTATCCAAAGACGGTTCATATCTTATTAAGTTTATAGTCTCAGAAAGAAAGCCAGAGTTTAGACTTGCAGTAGCTCTCACTACAGATTATTCTGCTAGACTTAGATATGAAGAGACCATATGATTTACACTGTGACCAACCTGCTGTTTAATCCCACCGGGTTTTCTGAAATGTAGACTGCACCACAACAACAACCCAGCATTGGAAAACGATTTAAAATAATGGTGGATTTTTTTGTGTGAAAAATACCAGATTTTTTTGTCCATTCAAAAGTCGTAATTGCTGATTATTTTTCTGCCACCACCAAGTGGTGAATAGGAGATCTGCAAGTGTCTTATGACCTGCTAAAACTGCTGTAAAATTGGGTTGCAACATTATGTGGTATTTGTCACGACACACATCATTGGCTGAGAAAATAAAGGAACTCAGCGTGAGTCATCGAGGTCAAGCTTGTCTGACAATATGCTCGTCTTTCTCAGGATGACCAACTACAATATATGTACTGGCAGCACAAACTTTAAGCCTAATATGTAACAAGCTTAATAGAGTTGTGGTAGATCGGTGGGTAAAGCTTCAAGTATGAAAAGGTCATTTCTAAGTCATTTCTAAGTTTCTAAGTCTGAAATGTCATTTTCCAATCACAGTAGTTTGCTCATAATGATAGAGGTAGATCTGTTTTACACTTATAAAAGACATTATTGTAATGCTTGCATTTAATATCTTTAATTTGGTTTAGACTTACATATACCCATACAAATACACTGCAAAGAAATATTTTCTTACTTAGTATTTTTGTCTTGATTCCAGTCCACATTTCTAAAAATTCTAAAATCAAGAAGCATTTACTAGATGAGGAAAATGACATAAGATATTATATAAGTTTTTGCTTAAAACATGACAAATTGTCTACCAATGGGGTAAGAAAAGTAATCTGGTTTCCGTTTGAATTAAGATTATTTTTTCTTAAACCCATTGGCAGATAATTTAGCTTGTTTTAAGCAAAAAACTCTAATGTTCATATATACATATTTACCAAAAAATATATATTCATATATACCCAAAAAATAATTACCAAACAAAATATCATATATACCAAAAAATAATTATCAAGACAAAATATCATATGGTATTTTCCTACTTAAGTAAATGCATCTTGATTTAAGAATTTTTTATATATATTTGGACTGGAAACATAATGAAAATTACTGAGTAAGAAAAGCATTTTTTTGCCGTGTCAACTAAAAATAATGCTATCTAAATGTCCATTTGATTGAAGTGTGGCACAGAACACATCAACATAAGTTTACATCTTGCCGTTTCGTATTTTAATGGCAGCCGCAACTGCCCGCAACCATGTCATTATACTGTTTTAGAACGACATTTTCCTCATCATCGAAGTACAGGAGGCTGATGGGGTGAAGCACGTCAGGAACACAGCACGGGTTTCCCGCGTCCTGCGATAGTTTCAGCGCGTTCATGATGGATCTCACGGTAGCGTGATTCGTAGCCCGTAGACCTTCGCCCAGCGGAAACGGACATGAGCCCATGCAACTGTATGCATTATAACCTCTGGGAGATATTATCCACCCTGACCAGCCGATCTTAGTGAAGTCTACGTAGAGGTTTGTTCTCTGGCATGGAGAAGTTACGGCGCGCACTCTCCTGCGCTTCCGCATTGTTGACCTCACTAAACTTTCTGTAGGCTCCAGGAATTTAAGGGATGTGTTGATATGTTGTCCTAAAAGAATCAACAATGACATCAGAACTTTCACACACACACACACACACACACACAAGACACACATGATACACACTCTTCATTATGCATTATAGTTAGTTATCAATATATGAGTCTTTCTTCAACTTTAGGTCATTTTATGTCCCTTGATTTTTTTATCTAAACAGATTTACACTTTTTATTTTTGTAATACGAATGTCACAGTTAAAATTTTCTGGAAACTTTTACCAGGACTTCATCAACAATTTTTTCCACTTTTTAAAATGCCTCTTATTGTATTTTTTTACCCTTGCGTATCTATACGACGAATGTTATATCTCGTGCCATTTATACGCCAAAAATTTTTTTTGCGTGCATATGATACACACTTTATGGCGTGTAGTACGCACGCACTCCCCACCCCTAATCCTACCCAAGGGGTTTAGTGCGTAGCATATGCACGCAAAAAATATTTTTGGCATATAAATGGTACGAGAAATAACATCCGTGGTATAGAAACCCACTTTCATGAGATCGTGTTGGACTTTCAGTCTTAAAATATGAACATTTCCACCCATTTCCTATATGCTATTTGAGATGTGATGGAAATGCCAGTGTGGCTCCATGTACAACCATAAATAAATAAGTGTGAAAAGTGTTTTAAGAAAGTTTATTTTCTGAAAAACCACAGGGCCAAAAGTCCCCATAGTCTAGATAACACCCATATATTATACTTGTGTCTGGAGAATTTCAGTATGTTTTAGAGCTTAATTACCTGTGTGGAAAGGTGGGTGTTGGTTGTGCTTTCGTCCGTCATCTGAATATATAACCAAATACGCATTTGTCTCATCTGACTGCCTGTCCATCTGAATGCTGGACTCAAACCAGTTCCCTGAAGGTAAAGCAGTCACGACCAGGATACCATTATTTGTACCGCTGTGAAGAATCCATTTGGTCACCTGTTAATAATTCATGAGTAATTTTTGCAACAGCAGCATAAACAAAATTATTACAATTGATTTTCCTCTTTAGATAATATATATATATATATATTTACCATTTGTGTGATGTTGAATACCTCCCATCCTTTGGTGTAGACAGGTAATAATCTTGAGCTTATCAAATTCCCTCTCCAAGGTTTAGGTCTGCTGTCCAGCACTTCATACAGGTCGATCTAAAACACAGTTTTCTGGTTAAGTTTTCTGTTAGACAAGGACATCAACAGCCTTGAACATTTCCTTCCAGCTAACAGGGAACGTTCTAGCAAGGTTCTCTCAAAGTAATGAACAAACACTCTTAATGTAACGTTAATAGAACATTTGTTCAAAGTGATCGGGTCTTTAGTAATGTTCTCAAAATGTTAGCACGAAAAAGGTAACACTTTTTTTTACAGTGTCCTTATATGTTACATGTACTTACAATAGTATTAACAGTTAAATTATGCATAATTACATGCAACTAGCCTACCCCTCAACCAAACCCTAATCCTACCCTAACCCTATAGCATGTACATACACTTCATTAATATTACTCAGTACTTGAATATATAATTGCACTGTAACAATGACACCGTAAAATAAAGTTAAACCCCCCCACCCAAAAAAATATATATTTTATTCATGGAAAAATTCATGACGAATTCATGTCCAATTCATGGATGTTCATCTAATGTTTTTTTAAAGGTCACTACTAGTTTTAGAACGTTCAGATAACTTTCAAAACAAGTAACGTTCTCATGTTTGTAAAATTCTAAAATGGAATATTCTCTTAACAATCGTATATAATAATAAAAACACGTTTTAAAAACTGGACGTTTTGAACTTTGAGGGAACATTCAAGAAATAACGTTTTCATAACTTGATGGGAACGTAGCAAAACGTTCTTAGAATTGATCGTGTTATCTGGGCTACTGGCGTTTAAAAGGAAAAGTAGGCATGATCTTTTGCCTATCACTGCACACTTAAACCGACTTTTAAAGAACTTAAATACCCAACTTACTTTGTAAAAATGATGACGTCGTCCCATAAAAGGAAGTTTACGGCGAAACCATCGGAATTCTGCTTTGATCACGCGCTCGTCCTGTCCGAATGATGTCAGATTAAAGTCGTGATATGAGCCGCTGGACTGTCCTAGATTAGAAAAAAAAAAATCTCCGCATTAGCATCTAAACGTCCACCGTAACATCAGCCATTTCACCATTTAGCTACATGTACGCACCTTCGAAACTTCTAACAATATTTCCTTCCAGAACTTTCGAGTTTTTCAGCGTTCCGTTCGCGTCCGCAACGGCCTCGTATAACTCCATCATGAACTCAGGTGCCTTCCTATTGGTCGGAACATTGCGTGTCAAATCTTTCATCTGGAATATTTCACTCCAGATGCGCATTTTAATAGCGTTTGTTATCTTTTGCACATCTGTTGAGGTGGGAATGACATCGGATGACACAAAAGCACAAATCCCAAAGAGATAAATGTTCACTAACTTCATTTCTGACCGTGCAGATCTTAATTTGACCAATGCAACAACCCGAATGTCCCCTTCAGTGCGAGTTTGCACCTGCAGATGGACTGTGTGACAGTGCATTCAAACCAACTATAAATTTACATCTGAGTTTACACAAGGGTCTGTATGCTCACCTGCAGATAAGAGTGAACAGCCTTTCAGGTCAAACATCATGACTAAAGTTAAATAAACTGTCTGCCTCATATTAATAAATCAGATAGGCCTACACCATTAATGCTGCCTTTTCTCTTACACTTACCTTTCACAAAAATGTTCATTCTTTGCTTTTGCAATTTTAGGTCTAGCATTTAGACAATATAGCTTATGCCATCTTCACTTTTGTCTAGGACAAATTCCATGAATACTTTTTTATGTTTATGTAAATGCCTCATTTAGCGTTTAAAGCCATATTTGATAAGCCTATTTTTTAAATATTACAATAGTGTGTAATATCGATATTTATTGAATATTTTACAGATTAATTCACCCATGAAGGTGTGTTGGATCTGGTTTAGACGTCATTAGAAGATAACATCATGTTGGAGATTGCTGTGTCCTTGTTGGCTTTAGCAGGTTGTTGTCTGTTATCTCTGCACAGCCAGATCCCCCACAGTGACAGAAGCAAACGCAACGACATGACTATGACGCAAATGGAAATGAAGATTTACTCAGTTACCCAAAGCGTGTTTGCCCTTCATGCAGCCATTCTCTGCAGGCATCAGTGTGTCTTCACATGATCCTCATCAACACACTTTACTGACCAGACCATCTCTCAAATATAAGTTCAACTTTAAAGAGTTTAGTTTAAAAAAAATAAAATACACATAAGTATGTCCTAAAAGATGGATAGGCTATAAACTATACAATTTATATAACTTTATAAGGCTTCGCACCTGTGAAATTCGGACTGTGCAATATATATATATACATATTATTATTATTTTTTTACTAATGTATGTTTACATTACAAATATGCAAACATTTTTAATCGAGATCAGGTAAAAACATTTTTTAAGTCACTTAATTTTGATACATTTTTCAGAGAACAAGACTTTATATCTTAAGTAATTTTGCTTCTCAAGTAAATGTATCTTGATTTAAAAATGCATATTTTACTGAAAAACATTTTTTTGAAGTCAGGTGACAATTCAATGGATGCAGCAGAACATCAGTTTGAACCCATGATGAATTAATTAATTACTGTAATGAAGGCTACATACAGTATATATGTACAATTAAAAAAAATATATAATTACAAAGTGATTATTTCTTGATTCATGCAGTTGTATTGTACTTTTGTCGGCTCTTTTGTCCAGTACTCAAGAATCATTGAGGGAACAGATTCGTATAAATGAATATAGCATGGGACGAACATATATCTTTTCTTTAACTGTTCAATATAGCTGCATAAAAATGAGTCCCTCAAGTGACATGTTCATGCACAAAAGTGATGCAATAAAATCCCCGAAAGTGTCTTGTATATAAGGGGTTTTGATATGAATCTGATCAGTTTTCTCCTCTAGATGGCGCCGATGACTAAGGAAACATCTCTCATTTCCACACATCTGCAAGCGCTTGCTTCTTGGCTGATGCTTTACTGCAGAGAAGTTGAGCAGTCTGGGCATTTCGCAGTGAAATGTATTACTTAATACTCAATGCTTCATACATAAGTGCCCGAGCTGCCTCACAATTCAGTAGTTATTAAGGACAGGTATTTTTGACTCCATGCATTTCATTTTTTTTCTCTTCATGGCGCAAACTGAAAGCACCCTGCTATTATTCCCCATTAAAAGTATATTGTTCAGAGTTACATATTCCATCTGCTGATTATATACAGAATTGCATAAAGATTTTGACAACAGTCTTTAGGAGATCTTCATAAAGACGAACGAGCTGCTCCATGCGTTCGAGGATTTTTCTGAAAGTATGAGGTGAAAGTCTTGGCCTGTGGGAGGCTGAACCTACAGGCTCTGCTGGCACTTCTGTAAACTGTATTCATATTAATGGCCTCCCCCTTTTGTTCTACATCTCTCTGGGTCCAAAAGAGAACAGATGGTAAGAAATTAAACAAGCACCAAGCCATTGCTGCTGCTGTTCTATTAGAAATCTGAAGAGAAAATACAATTATTGCTAAAGTGGAAACACACCACTGGGGGATTATGGGAGGCCGGGTGTTTTATGTTTTCAGAATGATTGAGTTTTCTTTGACCTGCGGGTGAAGTGTTTAGGGCTGTTTGGGTTAAAGATGAGAATGGTGAACGGGTAGTTTACAGGAGCCGCTGTTTCATTTCTCATATCTCTGCCACTTATTTCTCATTTCCTCTTTTTCAATCTGTTATGCTTAGCAATTAGTCCGTTTGTTTAGAAGTGCTTCTCACAGGTTCTTTTCTGGAAAAATATACAGGTTTATTATGTTTCAATGGCTCTGCGAGGAAAACAATGTTGATGGTAATTGAGAAAATGATAAAGTCATCGAGCGTAATACTTTTTTTCGATGGTCCACTCTACTAACTAAGTAACTTTGCAACTACATGTCAACTAGTCATTAGAGTATTAGTATAGTAATAGTAAAGCATTAGTAAAGGATTAGTAGAGTATTAGTAGAGTAATAGTAGAGTAGTGAGGAAGAGATGTTAGTGAGGCCAGCAGGGGGCGCTCACCCTGTGGTCTGTGCGGGTCCTAACGCCCCAGTGTAGTGACGGGGACACTATACTGACAAAGAGCGCCGTCCTTCGGATGAGACGTTAAACCGAGGTCCTGACTCTCTGTGGTCACAAAAAATCCCAGGATGTCCTTCGAAAAAGAGTAGGGGTGTAACCCCGGCATCCTGGCCAAATTTGCCCAGTGGCCTCTGTCCATCATGGCCTCCTAATCATCCTCCTATATATACTGATTGGCTTCATCACTGTCTCCTCTCCACCAGTAAGCTGGTGTGTGGTGGGCGTTCTGGCGCAATATGGCTGCCGTCGCATCATCCAAGTGGATGCTGCACATTTGGTGGTGGTTGAGGAGATTCCCCCCTTCTATGTAAAGCGCTTTGAGTGTCCAGAAAGGCGCTATATAAATGTAATGAATTATTAGTATTATTAGTATTAGTAGAGTATTAGTAAATTATTAGTAGAGTATTAGTAGAGCATTAGTAGAGTATTAGTAAATTATTAGTAGAGTATTAGTAGAGCATTAGTAGAGTATTAGTACATTATTAGTAGAGTATTAGCAGAGTATTAAAATATTAGTAGAGTAATGGTAAAGTATTAGTAGAGTATTAGTAGATTATTAGTAGAGTAATAGTAGAGTATTAGTAGAGTATTAGAGTATTAGTAGAGTATTAGCAAAGTATTAGTAGAGTATTAGTATAGTTTTAAAGTATTAGTAGAGTATTAGTAAAGTATTAGTAAAGTATTAGTAGAGTATTCATAAAGTATTAGTAGAGTATTAGTAGAGTATCAGTAAAGTATTAGTAGAGTATTAGTGTAGTATTAGTCGAGTATTAGTGGAGTATTAGTAGAGTATTAGTAAAGTATCAGTAGAGTATTAGTAGAGTATTAGTGGAGTATAGTATTAGTAGAGTATTAGTGGTGTATAGTATTATTAGTAGAGTATTAGTAAAGTATCAGTAGAGTATAAATAGAGTATTAGTGGAGTATAGTATTAGTAGAGTATTAGTAGAGTATTAGTGGAGTATAGTATTAGTAGAGTATTAGTGGTGTATAGTATTATTAGTAGAGTATTAGTAAAGTATCAGTAGAGTATAAATAGAGTATTAGTGGAGTATAGTATTAGTAGAGTATTAGTAGAGTATTAGTAGAGTATTCGTAAAGTATTAGTAGAGTATTAGTAGAGTATTAGTAGAGTATTAGTATAGTATTAGTCGAGTATTAGTGGAGTATAGTATTAGTAGAGTATTAGTAAAGTATCAGTATAGTATTAGTAGAGTATTAGTGGTGTATAGTATTAGTAGAGTATTAGTAAAGTATTAGTAGAGTATTAATAGAGTATTCGTAAAGTATTAGTAGAGTATCAGTAGAGTATTAGTAGAGTATAAGTATAGTATTAGTAGAGTATTAGTGGAGTATAATATTAGTAGAGTATTAGTAAAGTATCAGTAGAGTATTAGTAGAGTATTAGTGGAGTATAGTATCAGTAGAGTATTAGTGGTGTATAGTATTAGTAGAGTATTAGTATAGTATTAGTATAGTATTAGTAGAGTATTAGTAGAGTATTAGAGTATTAGTAGACTATTAGTAAATTATTAGTATTGTATTAGTATAGTATTAGTAGAGTATTAGTAAATTATTAGTATAGTATTAGTAGAGTATTAGTAAAGTATCAGTAGAATATTAGTAGATTATTAGTAAAGTATTAGAGTATTAGTAGGCTATTAGTAAATTATTAGTATAGTATTAGTAGAGTATTAGTAAAGTATCAGTAGAGTATTAGTAGATAATTAGTAAAGTATTAGTATAGTATTAGTAGAGTATTAGCGGAGTATAGTATTAGTAGAGTATTAGTATAGTATTAGTGGAGTATTAGTAGAGTATTAGTGGAGTATAGTATTAGTAGAGTATTAGTCGAGTATTAGCGGAGTATAGTATTAGTAGAGTATTAGTATAGTATTAGTGGAGTATTAGTAGAGTATTAGTGGAGTATAGTATTAGTAGAGTATTAGTACAATATTAGTGGAGTATTAGAGTATTAGTGGAGTATAGTATTAGTGGAGTATTAGTAGAGTATTAGTAGAGTATTAGTAAAGTATTAGTAGAGTATTAGTCGAGTATTAGTAGAGTATTAGTGGAGTATAGTATTAGTAGAGTATTAGTAGAATATTAGTAAAGTATTAGTAGAGTATTAGTCGAGTATTAGTAGAGTATTAGTAAAGTATTAGTAGAGTATTAGTCGAGTATTAGTATAGTATTAGTAGAGTATTAGTAAAGTATTACTATAAGTAGAGTATTAGTAGACTGTCTGCTTAATGCTAACACTTTATTTTGATGCTCCCCAACACACTCTGTTGACTATAAGTAACTTAATATATGCATATCAACTTTATAACCAAAACCGTGTACTAATACTCTAGTTAGTTGCAAGGTTACTCGTACAAAGTCTAGAATATCACATAAAGTGATTGATTTTGGAGTGATTACATCTCATGAGAAGCTCGGGCACAAAGACACAGACTTGCTCATTTAGACATTCTCCTGACATATAAGACGGTGAATGCATTGAATCAGCTTTTTACAGTAAGATGATCTGTTCTCTTAATGGCCGTAGAAACTCTTCTCTAAACTACAGTATGAGCCGGAGGGATTGTGTGGATCTGCCAAGTGCGTGTTTGGAATATAACATTTAAAAAGAGTTTTAAGGCCAAACCAGAGATAGTCATCCTTCTACAGATCACAACCACATATTTAGGGTTTCGGGTTTGGATATTTAATTGGCTTGAAGGCTCCATTTGTAAAAGGATTTAATGAGACTGTATATCTCTCTCAAAGAACTCGATAAACTTGAGGATATTTGCAGACTGCAGATTTCCAGAGCTCTCACGTATAATGGTATTTAAAGTAAACCTCATGAAAATTGACCATTGTTTAGGTGGTCAACCGGTGAAAATGTTTAACCCTCTGGGGGCCAAGGTGTTTTTGGGGTCCTTGAGATGTTCTGACATGCCCTGACATTTGTGTTTTTTTCAGTTGCTTATAAACATATTAATGGCAAAGGTGTAATTACACTATTTATCACAAGCAGGGCTACCATAATATGTGAGCAACATGTACATGTTTGTATTTTTGAGAGAATAATGTTTATAAATCATTATGGTTATGCCAGTGTTTCCTGATATGGAAATGTCTAAGGCCTGCTAATAATTAATATGATCAAAACGTTGCTGATAAACCTGTTGTACACAATCTACATGTCTTCTGATTATAGCTTAGACCTTTTTTTAAGCAAGTAAAAGTCATTTGGGTAATTGTAAAGATGTCCTCCTTCAGCTCGAGGCTCGGGTCTTTTTGCTGTGAAATCTTCACTGATTTTGAAAAGTAAAAATAATAACTATTATATTGTTAGCAATATTTCAAGATTAACATTTAATGGGACTGGACCATACATCACGTTTCAGAAAAATTAGGCGAACATATCAAATGATGCTTTAGGCTTTTTTGTTATTGTCTCAATCATCATTGTGTTGCATTGCATTATATGTTTTAAAACTACAGAGCTTTGATCA